>JADRCD010214221.1:7525-39978 GCA_019843815.1 Montemys delectorum | reverse complement strand
CCCCCCATAGAGCTGATCTGAGCAAATAACTTCAAAGGAAGCCCATATCTTCAACAGCACTCCAGGAGGGCTCTATCAGACACAGGTGGCCCCACGGTATTTTTGGTCCAGAGCATAGAGTCACCACTTACACAAAGGCAACAGTAAGCTGGAGATTTAGTGTTTGTGTGCTATTTGTGAGAAATAAGACTCTGTCTTGTACAAGCACTGAGGACTTATTGCCTACCATCATGACCTTCGATGTGTACAGTGATCAGTCCTACAAGTTAGAGTGGACAAAGCTATGGAAGTCTTGGAAACTAACCAAGAGAAGCTAACAGTAGCTATTTTCCTCCAGTTCAGTCGTAACATCCCCAAACATGCTGTGAAACAATACAAACGCATTACCTGACAGTTCTGTGTTCGGTGTTCAAGATGTCAACTGAGTTGTGTTTCTTCCATAAGCTCCACTATGGAATCTGTTTTCTTGCCTTTTCCAGCTTGGAGAGGCTGTCATACTTCTTGACCCTTTTATGCATCTTCAGAGCCATCAGAACAGCATCTTCAAATCTTCAACCCGTGCCCCCATACCCTCATCTCTCCTATTATTGCCTCCTTTCCTCATATGGACGATTGTCATTATACTGGGTCCAGATAATCCACAGTCTTCTCCCCTACTCAAGATTTCGAAACTCAATTACATCCGCAGGGTGCCTTTATAATGTAAGATCACACTTGAAGGTTGTAAAGATTTTGGTGTGTACGTTTTTTGGGTGGTATAATGGCTTGAATGTCTCCTACAAACTCACCATCTTGAAATTTGATGGCCGATGTGATGGTGTGGCCTTTGGGGGGACTAGTTGATGATTCAAGGGCAGGTTAGTATCCATGAATAAAAGAGGTTAGGAGATGCCTTAGTTACTTTTCTTGTTGCTAGGAAGAATCAGACAAAAGCAACTAAAGCAAAGAAGGGTTGACTTGGGCTCACGGTTTAAGGAAAGAGTCCACCATTGCAGAGAAGGCACGGAAACAGGAGCATGGAGCAGCTAGCCACATTGCATCCACAGACAGGAAGCAGAGTGGTGGATCCCGGTATCCAGATTCCTTCTGGTTTGTTTGGTTGGTTTTCGTTGTTGTTTCATCTGGGGGCTCCAACCCACGGAATGGTTGTGGTCACACAGGATGAGTCTTTCTACTTCAATTAACCTAATCTAGAAACTCTCTCACAGACACCCCTGAGGTTGAGTCTAGATCCAATCAAGTTGGGAATCAATAATAATTATCGAAGGAACTGGGTGCTCTTCTCCATGTGTAATCTGTCACTATGAGATGCCTTTTGTCACATTAGGATGCAGCAAGAAAAATGACAGCACCACATATGGCCTCTAGCTCCTGGACTTCTCAGCTTCCAAAACCTGTGGGGTGCGACTCCTTTGGCGGGGGGGGGGGGGGGAGGGTGGGAAGCTGTCAAACCACTCTTTCATGGGTTACATACCATATATCCTGCTTATCAAATATTTACATTATGATTCATAACAGGAACAAAATTACATTTGTAAAGTAGTAACAAAATAATGTGATGGTTGGATGTCACTACAACATGAGGAACTGTATTTAAGGGTCACAGCATTAGAAAGGTTGAGAACCACCACTGCTCTAAGAGCCATAAAATGAGCAAAGTGTTTATAATTTATCTAGTCTGTGATTGTTGTTAGAGCAATACAAAATGGACTAAGGCAAAGGTCTTCATGCCACCCACACACTAAGGATGAAATCAAGCAGGACTGAGCATACAGAAGGCCAGAGCCTATGGGGTACGTAGCCAGCCCTGCGCAGGCCCTACCAGAGGAGCAGGAAGTCTAAAGGTGTGAATTTCTATTGTGACAAGACGACTTACCTGATACCCCAGGGTGACGCTTGCCTTTTCCCTCACTGTGTGTGGATTTACATTCAGCTTCCCTTACAGTCTGTACACTCACTGACAATCCAGTAGCCTATTTTGCATTGTTGTAACGAAATTTATGCATTTATGAAGAGAGGTTTGCTTCTTAGAGCTCTAAAGACTAGAAGCCCTAGGTAGAGGGCCAACACCTATTAAGGATCATCTTGCTGTGACCTATGCTGATAAAACACAGAAGCATGAGACAGCCTCTATGCATGAGGAGGGAAAGAACCCAGACTCATTCTTAATCGAGAATCCACTCTGGCCACAACCACCCCACCCTGCTAGGATATCATTCTTTCATTCCTGAGGGCCGAGCCATCATGGCTTTGCTAGATCTGTTGGAGTCTCGCCTCTCAACATTGTGCTGGGGACTAAAGGCATTGAGCTTTGGGGAACCACAGCACTAAGATTTCAAATTAGCTAGTAGGTATGAGGAGGCCTAAAGATAGCAGGAAAGCCACATGAGAGTGTGCACAGTAGGACTAAACTACTAAATTAACGCACTGTTGATTGTATCAAATTATGTAGTAAACACATTACGCTTAGGGAAAGGAGTGAAGAATCAAGCCAGTTAATGAGCTCTGGAGCATAGAAGTTGCGGGGGGGGGGGGGTGTTACCCTGTGCTTCGACATTGCTCCTTTTCTTGACAAGCCCACTGAGCCTGTCCCCACGAGAGACAAGTACATCTGACACAGAGGCTGAAGTCCATAAATCTGCGGGTCATGTAACTATTTGTTCTTGACTCTGATTCCAGGCTCACTACGAAGCTCTGGGATAATTAAGCTTCCCAGGGAGCCCTCTATACAGAGAGAGGGCAGGCTGTCAATCTCAGGTCCACTTGACAGACAGACTCTGCTTCTCATAGAAAAAAAAAATTAGCAAATCGGCATGCTGGCTTGCATATATTTATGCCTTGGGAATTTACTTAGCATGAGTCAGCACCTCTAGTCTGTCAATCTTTGATCTTCGTGACAGATACTCTAATTTTGCATGAAAATTAACAAACAGATAAGTGGGTTTATATTTATTAATGTCTTATGAGCTCAGTTAGAATGAGGCAGGAGCAATTCTGACCACCTCACAAGTTTCTGCAAGACCTGACTGCAATGCATATTATACCTTTGGGTTCTCCAGGTCTCCAGTTGTGCAACTAAAAATCCTGCCCTTCTGTCTCATGCATGCTACCCTTATTTGTCATTTAACTGCTTGACTACATATAGTAGTCATGTTTGCTGTGTTCATTCTTGCCCACCGAGCCCTAACACAGTGCCTGGCACAACAACGCTGCTTGATAAATGTCTGATGAACAAATAAATGTGTGTCCCTGAACTTCCTCCTGCTACAAGAGAGTATAAAATAGATAGATACTAACATAATGAAAGATTCCAGGGGAGATATTGTAAATTAAGGGAAAGGTCACATTCAAGATAAGACAGAGGAAGCTTTGGTGGAGTGAACATGAAGCTCTCTCCCCAAGAGACAGCCTGTTAGACTAGCCTGTGACAGCACGAACCTGCAGCCTTGACAGCATGGCCACGAGGTATCTCTAACAAACAGCTAGGCATTTCTATTTGAATTTTGCGACATTATGGCAGGTCAACATGTTCCAAAGCAAGCTCATCTTGAAAAAAAAAAAAAACAAAAAACAAAACCAAAACAAACAAACAAACAAACAAACAAATCTGTACTCTTAAATATCTCCCATGCTTTTCAGTTTGGCATGATTTGAGATTTCTCTCCCTTTAAAGTTCACCCCAGTTAATAAATCAACAACCCACATTGGTTTCTGACATCATTGGCACCCCAGTTCTAAGTCCTGGCCTGGAAGGCAGCTGGATATTCACCTGCAGCAGCAGCAGCTTCTCAAGCTGGCTGCCCTGTTCTCTTCTTCACTTTTCCTTCCTAATCACCTCTCTCTCTCCCTCTCTCTGCCTCTCTCTCTCTCTCTCTCTCTCTCTCTCTCTCTCTCTCTCTCCTACCCTTCCTCCTCCCTTTTACCCTCCTTCCCTCCCTTCCTCCCTCCCTCCTTCCCTCCCTCTCTCCCTTCCTTGTTTGTTTTTGGATTGGTTTTGTTTGCTTTTCAAGATAACAGGGTCTATCAGTGTATCTCTGGTGGTCCTAGGTCTCACACTGCAGACTGGCTGGCCTCAAACTCAAGAGATCCACTTTCCTCTGTCTCCCAAGTTCTGGAATTAAAGGCCTGCACCACCACCTCCCATTTTCCTTTTTCACCTTTTCTTAGTGTTTTGAACAATTTCTATAAGAGCAAATCAGCATTTCTTTTGCTTCCCTATGTTTTGTTTATATTTCTTACGTTTTCCTATGGGTCAAACCCAGGATCTTGAGGAAGTCAGGAAAATGTTCTACCAGAAGACACACTCTTCCCAATCCTTAAAAATAAAAAATTATGATAATTTAAAAATTCAGCTCCTCCCTCTCTGATCGCTCTTTTAGAAGTCTTTCCAGGCTCTGCCTTCAACTTGCTGCAGAGCAACCTCTCTACAGAAGAAGGTTCAATCATGCATCCATGCACACCCTACTGTTTTATCCCAGAGACCCTGCCCTCTTCCATTCCCAAAGGCAATTCCTCCTCTTCTATGTAGGGAAGCTCACTCCCTCTTCATGTAGACGCCCAATCCCATCTGTTGCCTGGTTTGTCAAGGCTAGTGAACTGCCTTGCCTTTCTCTGTCTCCCCTCAAGGTCCTTCTCGCTCTATAACCCCATGGGGGTCCAAGGTAGGCATGGAACTTTTCTTTGTGGGAGGAACCTACAAATAGAGAAGAAACTGGTGTTGAAAAGTTTTAGACAGGCTTAAACCCAGGGACTCAGGAGAGATCCACTATTTTCTCTCTGGTGACTTTTGAAGGTGGGACCAGCCAGGAGGCACAGGCCTCACGAGTCACAGGGGCGTCACAGGGCAACAAGGACAGGATCCTCTCAGCTTCTGAGTGAGAGAGGTGGATCAGCCACCCTCTCTGCCCCTTCCCTGCAAGTGGAGGGCCTGCCTCCAGGGAGTGCTTTAACCCAGAGACTCAGGTGAGATCCGCCATTTTCTCTTCAGTGACTTTCTAAGGCAGGACCAGCCTGGAGGCACAGGGAGGCAGGGACAGGACAAGCTCTAGTCACAGACACTAAGAACATCTAACACCAGAGATCAAGAGATGGCGAAAGGCAAATGCAAGAATCCTACCAACAGAAACCAAGACTGCTTGGCTTCATCAGAACCTAGTACTCCCACCGCAGCAAGTCCTGGATATCCCAAAACACCTGAAAAGCAAGATTTGGATCTAAAATCATATCTCGCAATGCTAATAGAGGAACTTAAGAAGGACATGAATAACTCCCTTAAATAAATACATGAGAACATACTTAAAGAGGTACAAACCCTTAAAGAGAAAACAAAAAAATCCCATAAAGAATTACAGGAGATCACAAGTAAACAAGTAGAAGCACTTAAAGAGCAAACTCAAAAATCCCTTAAGGAATTGCAGGAAAACACAAACAAACAGGTGAAGGAATTGAGTAAAACCATCCAGGACCTAAAAATGGAAGTAGAAACAATAAAAAAATCACAAAAAGAGACAATTCTGTAGTTAGAAATCTTAGGAAAGAAGTCAGGAAACATAGATGCAAGCATCACCAACAGAATTCCAGAGGTAGAAGAGAGAATCTCAGGGGCAGAAGATAACATAGACAACATTGACAGAACAGTCAAAGAAAATGCAAAACGCAAAAAGACCCGAACCCAAAACATCCAGGAAATCCAGGACACAATGAGAAGACCAAACCTAAGGATAATAGGTATAGAAGAGAGTGAAGACCTCCAACTTAAAGGGCCAGTAAATATCTTCAACAAAATTATAGAAGAAAACTTTCCTAACCTAAAGAAAGAGATGCCCATGAACATACAAGAAGCCTATAGAACTCCAAATAGACTGGACCAGAAAAGAAATTCCTCCTGCTACATAATAGTCAAAACAACAAATGCACAAAACAAAGAAAGAATACTAAAAGCGGTAAGAAAAAAGGTTAAGTAACATATAAAGGCAGGCCTATCAGAATTACACCAGACTTCTCACTAGAGACTATGAAAACTAGAAGATCCTGTGCAGATGTCATGGAGACCCTAAGAGAACACAAATGCCAGCCCAGGCTACTATACCCAGAAAAACTCTCAATTACCATAGATGAAGAAACCAAAGTATTCCATGACAAAACCAAATTCACACAATATATTTCCATAAATCCAGCCCTTCAAAGGGTAATAAATGGAAAACTCCAACACAAAGAGGGGAACTACATCCCTGAAAAAGCAAAAATGTAATCTTCCAACAAAACTAAAAGAAGATAGATACATGAACAGAATTCCAACCCTAACAACAAAAATAACAGGAAGCAACAATTACTTTTCCTTAATATCTATTAATATCAATGAACTCAATTCTCCAATAAAAAGACATAGACTATCAGATTGGGTACATAAACAGGACCCAACATTTTGCTGCATACAGGAAACCCACCTCAGTGACAAAGACAGACACTACCTCAGAATAAAAGACTGGAAAGCAATTCTCCAAGCCAATGGTCCCAAGAAAAAAGCTGGAGTAGCCATTGTAATATCGAATGAAATCGACTTTCACCCTAAGGTGATCAAAAAAGATAAGGAGGGACACTTCATATTCACCAAAGGTATGATCTACCAAGATGAACTCTCAATTCTGAACCTCTATGCTCCAAATGTAAGGGCATCTACATTCATAAAAGAAACTTTACTAAAGCTCAAAGCACACATTACACCGCACACAATAGTAGTGGGAGATTTCAACACCCCACTCTCTGCAATGGACAGATCATGGAAACAGAAACTAAACAAGGACACAGTGAGACTAACAGAAGTTATGAAACAGATGGATTTAACAGATATCTATAGAACTTTTTATCCTAAAACAAAAGGATATACCTTCTTCTCAGCACCTCATGGTACCTTCTCCAAAATTGACCATATAATTGGTCACAAATCAGGCCTCAACAGATACAAGACGATTGAAATAATTCCTTATAACCTATCAGATCACCATGGACTAAGGCTGCTCCTCAATAACAACATAAACAATAGAATACCCACATACATGTGGACACATGCTCCACCATGTTCATAGCAGCCTTATTTATAATAGCCAGAAACTGGAAACAACCTACAGGTCCCTCAACAGAGGAAGGGATACAGAAATTGTGGTACATCTACACAATGGAGTACTACTCAGATATTAAAAACAATGAATTTATGAAATTCTTAGGGAAATGGATGGATCTGGAGAATATCATCCTGAGTGAGGTAACCCAATCACAAAAGAACACACATGGCATGCACTCTCTGATAAGTGGTTATTAGCCCAGATGTTTGGAATACAGGAAGAACAACCCACAAACCACAAGAAACTCAAGAAGAAGGAAGACCAAAAGGTGGACATTTCATTCCTTCTTAAAAGGAGGAACAAAATACCCACAGAAGAAGTGGCAGAGATTAACTATGGAGCAGAGACTGAAGGAACGACAAGCCAGCCTAAATATAGCTATTTACTGAGAGGCTCTGACAGTACCTGACTAATACAGATGTAGAGGCTCACAGCCATCCATTGAACTGAGTACACGGTCACCAATGAAGGAGTTAGAGAAAGGACCTATGGAGCTGAAGGGTTTGCAGCCCCTTAGGATGAACAACAATATGAACTAACTAGTACCCTCAGAGCTCCCAGGGACTCAACCACCAAACAAGGACTATACATGGTGGGACTGATTGTTCTGGCAGCATGTGTATAGTAGAGGATTGCAAATTCAATCATCAATAGAAGGAGAGGCCCTTGGCCCTGTGAAGGTTCTGTGCCCCAGTGTAGGGGAATGCCAGGGCCAATAAGTGGGAGAGGGTAAGGTGGCAGGCATGGGGATGGGGGAGGCAACAAGGGTTTGTTCTTGTTGTTTTTGTTTGTTTGTTTGTTTTTTGGAGGGGAAACTGGGAAAGGAGAAATTTACATGTAAATAAAGAAAATACCTAATTAAAATAAATAAATAAATAAATAAATAAATAAAAATAAAATGGTAAACTTCAAAAAAAGAAAAAAGAAAAAGAAAAGAAAAGTTTTAGACATCAAAGGACATTCTGGTGTTAAAGCTCTGGGAACTGAGCCCAAGACAGTCTGACCTTGCTCCCTTTGTAAAGCCCTTACTTTTCCTTATTGCTCATCATGATTAGTAATCATGGCTTTCCTATCCTGAAGGCTGGCCCAGGAGAAGCAGGAAGTCTAGTAGATTCCTCCTCCAGCAACTTCAGCCTCTTAGGTGAGAGACTTAAAAGATTTTAGAAAATTTACACGGAGGGAAACTCGAACAAAGTGAGTCATGCCAGCAGAAGGAGGAGAAAATAAGAGAGAATGCAGTTGGCTATGGGTATTCCCAGTCACTTCCCAGAGACAGGGTGACTAACTCCTGGTGACTTATCCTAGTCCCCAGGTGGTCCAGACTGATGTGAAATTCCTATAGAACTGATAACTGGGGTATCCCTGCAACTGGAAAATGTATCGGCATCAGGAACATTCTTTGTCAGAAACACAGACACATTTGTGTCTTTACATAAATATCAGAGCTTCCAGAATAGCAATAAATTCACAAAGTATGTTAATTTCACTGGTTTCAATTTACTAGGTAATCATTCTATACCTTGACAGTGTAGCTATCCACAATCACACTTTCTTCTTTCCCAATCTTAATTCCTAACATCAACGCTAAGATCATGTATTCCACCTTGAACACACTATAGAATGGCAACTTCTTACTGGATTGCTCAGCCTGCTCTCTTATAAAAAAAAAATTAAAGAGTTCATGGATTCTAAAGACTATTTACTACAGCTGGACACAGGGAGCTAGTTGATGCAGAGGGCGCATCAAGATGATGCAGAGGACGCATCAAGGTGATGCAGAGATGCAGAGGAAGTCACTGCAAGTGGTTAGAGATTAATGAAGCCATTCAGAATTCTGCTAGAGGTTGGAGGAATTAAACCAAATCTGCAGAGACCAAAGGCTGAGGTCTGTGATGGAGGCAAAGAATCATTAGGGTAGGCAGATATCCAGCTCTGAGTAGAAGGATTGATGGGATAGATGTTAGAGTATACTAAGTCAGGCAGTGGGAACTACTAAACTCAAGCCTCAGGCACAGGAATTCTCTCCCTGTCATTCCTTTGACCACACACACCACATAGAGTGGTCCCATGACAGGTTGTTGGGGCCATCTTTGTTATAGTTGTATTGATTTGCTTTCTATTGCCATGACAAACAGCATGACCAAAAGTAGTTTGGGAAGGAAAGGGTTTGTTTCAGCTTGCAGTTTATAGTCATCAACCACTGACAGAAGCAGGAACTCAAGGCAGGAGCCCAGAAGTGTGGGCCATGGAGGATTTGCTGTATTCATTACTTTTCTATTGTGATAAAATATCACGGCCTGGCTATTTATAAAAGAAAGTGTTCAGACGAACTTACAGTTCTAGGTGATGAGAGTTCATGATGATGGGGTGAACATACGGCAGTAGGATCAGTGGCGAGACAGATCTGCAAGCCCTTCCCCATGACACACCCTCTCCCACAAAGTCAGACCACCTAATCCTTCCCAAAAAGTTCCACCAAATGGAGACCAAGCATTCAAACCTATAAGCCTGTGGAAGCCATTCTCATTCATACCATCACAACTCTTTACTGGCTTGATCCTCATGGCTTGCTCAGCCTGCTTTCTTATATAACCCAGTACCATCTGCCCCAGGTGGCATTGCCCACAGTGCCTTCCTACATAAATCATTAATTAAGACAATATTCTATAGACTTTCCTATAGTCCAATTTTATAGAAGTGTTTTCATGACTAAGATCCCTTCCCCAGATATGTATAGGTGTATATGCAGATGACAAAAGCAACCAGCCCAGCTGTGTGTGTTTGCTGTCTTTCCTTTCACGGACTCTTCTTAAGGATGTTGACCTATTTGTTGGTCTGGTGTATTTGGTAAGGTCAGAAGCCTAGATCATCTCAGGTGGTTTGAATACGTCCATGTACCCAAGTGTTTCTGATCTACTTTGTTAAGTTTATAGGCAGTATCCTTTTATTTGCAGGAAAAAGTTATCAGTTATTAGTTCCTTAGGATTGCTGCTGGACAGATGGTGCACACATGCACAAATGAGATGCACAGTCATTCTGCCTCAACATGAAGCCAAACTCTGCTTAATAAAATGGAGTCACTCAGGGCAAGGCACAGTGTTATAGTCACAGTCTCAAACAACTTAGAGAAATACAGTAGCTCAGAGCAGGGAACAGCCAAATCTGCAGAGTTGGGTAGTAACCCTCTCAAAATATACTCTCTTCTAACAGCTGGACCTTGGGACTGTGATAGTTTTTTTGTCTTTGTTGTCGTTGTTTTGGTTTGTTTTTTTAAAAAAGGATTGCTGAAGATGTAATTAAGCTAGAACTCTTTGAGGCAAGCATAGAGAATGGCATAGAATACACCCCTCTTATAACAATACATTATAACAACCTGCTGGCAACCTGGTACCTGTACCTGTACCAAGCTGCACATAACTGCTTTTAAAAATGGAAGTAAGCTATTTCGCTTAGTGATCCCTGGATAATGCCCATTTCTACCCATCTGGAAACACATCTGGAACCTATAAGCAAGGGGTCAATTCAGACCACTTTTGGATGAATACCAGGAAGACAAACTGTGTCCTCTGAGTGAACTTATAGAAAGAATACCTACTTATAATTAGACAAGCATATGATTAAAACCAGATGCACTATTGTTAGCTAATGAGAGAGGTAGAGATAATTCTCTCTAAGGATGTAGCCCCTAGTAAGTTGACCATTCTCTAGCTGAAAGCCACACATCTAAGAGTATGTGAGCAGCATCAACTGGTTTTGAAGGCTTAAAAATATATGACACCAGTTTGGGTGAGTAAGGAAGAGGGGACCCATCTGGAAAGAGTTTGGAGAGAGGGGTGAATATGAGCAAGACACATTCCATGAGATTCTCAAAGAGAAAGAAAAATCTATTTCCAAAGTGTGTGTGTGAGAGGGAGGGACAAGCAAATGCATTATGGGTAGGTCCATGCACAGTAAGCCAAAGCTTACATAATCCAAACATATCAACCAAGACAGAACCATCGGTGCTAGTAGGATAGCCCTTAAAAAACCCAAGCTCTCAGACCCTGTGGTGGTTTGAATAAAAATGGCTCTTGTAGTCTTATATATTTGAATACTTGCTCCCCAAATAGGTGTATCTGTTTGGGAAGAATCCGGAGCTGTGATCTTGTTGGACAAGGTGTTCCATTGGCGGCCGCTTTGGTGTCAAAGCCCATGTGCCCTGCCCAGCGCACTCTCTGCCTCCTATCTGTGCTTTGAGATGTAAACTCTCAGCTGCTGCTTCAGCTGCCTGTCGCCTGCTTCCTCTGCTCCACTATCCTGCATGGACCATTATCTCTGTGGAGTTGTAAGTTCAGAGCCAACCTTTCACTTTATAAGTCGCCCTGGTCCCGATTTGAGTAGTCTCCTTGGTACTTTGCGATCTTTATGAGTCTTTAAGTCGACTCTTTAGATATAAACCCAGGAATACTCAGCTCAGACTCTGACCAAGGGTAACACCTTGAAATGAGATTATCCTCAATTGACCAGAGGTCCCTAAATCCATTGACAAAGGTACCTGTAAGAACACAAGCGATATAAAAGAAGCAGAGATTAGTGTCATGCAACCGCTAGCCAAGGAACCTCTGGAGTCATCAGAAGCTGAAAGACACAAAGGATTCTCCCATAGAGCGGTCAGCAGGAGAATAGCCCCATTGAAATCCTGATTTTGATCTTCAGATCTCCATAACAGTTCTGAAATTCATTTCAGTTTTTATACTTTGTTATATCAGCTATAGAAAACTAATATAGACACCAAAGTACCTCTTGAAATAAGGTCTAGAATGTATATCTGCCCCAGAAATACTGGTAGAGCTACCAGGCAAAAGCAGGCCACTGTAACCCAGTAGGCTTAGCATTGTGAGTGTTGCTGTGCTGTTGAATGTGCCCAGAGAAACACTTGACCAATCATTACTGGATCAGAAAGGAAAAAGAAAGACACTCAGAGAAAGAAAAATAGAAGAATAAAATGAAGGAAGGTGGTTGGAAGATGACCCTGAATGGATTCTTGAAGAATGAGGAGTCATTTGGGTGAGGAAAATGGAGGTGATGTCAGACTATCAGGACAGTTCACTGTTATCAGTAACTGAATAGGCAGTATCAGTGTAGAGGGTTGGATGTCCAGGCAGGGGTCGGGTGTGAGAGTTGTTGGAATCTAATAGAAGGAGCGATTTCTCTCTTACAGCAAACTCTTAAGTGGGTACTGATAGAGGTAAGGTGTGTATAGTCCCTTTAAGTAAGACAGGTGAAAAGGGTCCCTGGCTAGTCCCGGTAACTTATCTTCTCTAATCAGAATCCCAAAGTGTTACATAGAACCATACCATTTTATAAACCTCCACTTTGGTTGAAATGTGACCGTTTCCAGCTTCTTACCCTCCCTGCCCTCATAGCTGAGTATGGACTACTGTATATCCTACTGTGAGCATGTACTAAGAACTATGTATCAATTGTGTTGCATAGAATACCTCTTCTAGTGATGCCTGTATCAACAAGGACCCTACACTGCCCACAAAGCCCTCACCGTGCTACTGTCTGCTTGTCTGTCTATGGCACCGACAACTCTTCTAATGAATCTCCAATGTGAACTGACAGTCCACCTCAGTATCTCCTTTGAGCCCCCAAGCCAAAGCTTTTCCATGGCATTTCCATTTCTTCTGTTTAGGATCATGAGAGATTTCTAGCAGTTTTTGTTTGATCAGAGAAATCCCATTATGGTTATACTTCAATTTAGGGGGGGGGGGAATCCCCTGTTCTCTTTTTATTTTTTAAGAGGTACTAGGAGCTCACAAGAGGCTCCATAAATGTGAACGGCTCATGCTCCATTTTCAGTTACGTAGCTTTATATAGAATTCATGAAGACAGGGAACAAATCGCTTGGGTGACCACTGAATCATTAGTAGTCAGCACACTACCATACTACATACAGTAGGCACTCAGGAAACATTTGATCTTTAAACAGTAGCAGCTTTAACTCCACTGAAGGGGAGAGATGGGCGTTAGATACCTTGCTGCAACAGGCACTCCCCGGTGCTCTTTGGAGAAGTCTGCCAATGAGGAGAACAGGTAGCCTGAGAGCCTAGCTGGTGAGATTAGTCTGTTCTGGGGAGCAAAAGAAAAGTTGAAAGATCCTTTTGATCTGAGAGCTGAACACCAAGTAGCTTTTAGAGAAGGAAGCAGGAAAAGCAGGGGCAGTGATGATCACGTGTCATGGATGTGAGGTAAGAAGAATGAAGTAAGCAGGAGCTCGGGAAAGAAGCATTAGACGTTGGGCTCAGCCAACATCGATGTCCGGGACAAGAAGGCTTGCACTCTGAGATCTGAGGTCTTTAGTGCTTAATCCTGCCTTCCGAGTCTGTGGTAGAAATACTGTGAGTGAAATTAAAAGAGCTGAGAAGGAACATGGCTCTTCTAGATAAAGAGAGAACAGACGACCTATTTAACAGAGGCTTGCTGGGATAGACTATGGGGACTTTTGAGGTATGGCACCCATAGAATCGTGTGCTTGAATGCTTGTCCCATGGCGAGCAGCACTATTAGGAGGCAGAGCCTTGTTGGGGGAAGTTTGTCACTGTGGGGGTGGGCTTTGAGGTCTCTCATGCTCAAGCTGTGTGTCACCCAGTCCCATTCTGCTGCTTTCCGATCAAGATATAGAATCCTCAGGCGCTTCTCTACCACTATGTCTGCCGGGACGCTGCCAGGCTTCCCACCATGATGCTAATGGACTAAGCCTCCAAAACTATAAAACAGCTCCAATGAAATGTCTTCCTTTATAAGAGTTGCTGTGGTCACGGTGTCTCTTCACAGCAATAAAATCCTCACTAAGACACTTAGAAATTCAGGAATAAAGGAGGCAGAGAGTTTATGGTAGAAAACAGTAAGTCAAATCATTTGTTGAGGCAGGGATAAATGACCTCCCATGTTATCTCACAAAACTCTGTGACATCGGAACCTCATAACTATTGTACCAATTTTATAAATGAAAAGGTTGAGGCCCCAAGAGACGAAGAAGCATGCCTAAGACACAGTAGCGGGTGGTAGTCCAGGAGACAGTTTGGGCAAAGTGACTTCCCATCCTGTATCAGGAGGGGAAGAGCTGGCCATGAGGATGTTTTCTTCTTTTGAAAGATTTATTTATTTTCTATTTTATGTGTTGTGTATGACTTGTCTGCCTAAATGCATGCCATGCATACTATCTTCCTGCTTGGTGCCAGAGGTCAGAAAAGGATGCCAGATCCCCTGAGACTGGAATTATGAGAGCTGTGGACCACCCACCGTGTAAGTACTAGGAATTAAGTCCAAGTCCTTTCAAAACAGTGCGAAGCACTCACTTTAAACTTCGGAGCCACCTCTCTAGCCTCCTCTATCGTGTTTCTTATTCTTTTTAGGTCTACAGCCCAGACAAGGGGGGCTCATCTCTATTCTGTTTTATTAAGAGTACAGTCTATTACAGTTATTCCTGCCTTTCACAGCATACCTCCCACGGCCCCCATCTGCCGTGTGTACCTGACAGCCTGGCCAGCAGTGGATGGATATGCTGAGGTCAGCCTATGACTTTGAGATTAATTACTGCTCATATTCATTTAACAAAAAGCAGTCCCTGTTGGATGCTATCTATTTGAGTTTTGCAGACTCTCTCTTGTGTGAGGGCTGAGCATGAATTATTGAGACACACTCACCAGTAAGACAGTGACATTCAGAAACGTAGTAAGGAGACAACGAGGCAGCAAAGGGCACAGAAAAGTCAGTAAGTGTAGAACGGGTGTTGAAACAGGGAATGGCTGGACTACTACAGTAAATTCTGGAACTGGAACGATATGACAGGCTTCATGAGATCTGGCTTCAAACAATCCAGAACCTGGCTGATTTTTATCTTTGAATTATTAAGAGGTACTGGATTATCATTTTGTCCGTGAACCTCAGAATCAGAAAGACAAAAGTGACCACTGTGACAATGATTATGACTAAAAAGAGAAATACCAAAATTGGAGGGTTGACGGGTTCTAATATTGCTGTAGAATCGCCAGCCCCATCCAGCAAAGGGTTCTGTTCACGACAGTCTCTGTAGAAGACAAACCACATTACTTCCATTTAAAACTTTCAGCAGCTCCCACTGTCCTTAGCCCAAGGCCCTGTGTGGCCATGAACTTACCTTCTCAATGTATCTCTCCTTGTCTCAGAGATGGGTGGCAGGTTTGCATCAATTCCAGTGAAGAATCTTCTAGAACAGTGGGTTGCCAACCTCCCTAAGGCCTCTACTATAGTTCCTCATGTTGTGGTGACTCACAACCATGAAATTATTTTCATTGCCACTTCATAACTATAACTTTGCTACTGTTACGATTGGTGACGTAAATATATGATATGCAGGATATCTGATATGTGACCTCCAAGGGGTCATGACCTACAGACTGAGAACCACTGTTCTAGAAGCACCATCTAAAATAAATGTGGTTTGGATGCCAAATGGTTATAGAGGAGCAACTCTTCTCTGAGACCACCACATGCATTTGGAAAGCTTAAGGCACTTGCAAGTGGGTGAAAGACTAGCCCCTCAGGGGGATGTGATGACAGAAAGGGTCAGGTATGAGGAAGTCGGTGGAGGAAGGAGCACCATTGACCCTTGGCCTTCATGAATCAACATGATGCTTGAGACCAGAGCTAAAGCAGGGCTGTGGGACACAAGGACAGCGCCTTCCTTCTGCCCTTTTATGTGGTGGACCTCAGACACCTATTTAAACAAGTGCTGAATAACTAGTTAAAGGATGATATTCTAAAGGGTACAGAATTGTAGGGCTTTAGGGCTAGGCAGCATTCAAGTGTTGACTTACTTCCAGGGGTTTTTCGTTTGTTTGTTTGAGGCATTATAACAACAGGCACCCGAAAAGTGATTTCCTTTTCCTAGAAGGTGTTTGTTTGTTTGTTTGTTTGTTTTTTGTGGTTCAGCCAGCTGTAGCCACAATATTAGGATCAGAGAGATAAGAGAGGAGTATAGGAACAGCAGGTACAGTGCACAATAGACTTCTCTCAAGTTCCAAAAAAGGAGATTCTGTGATTTTTTTTTAAAGATTTATTTTTATTTACTTTATGTGTATGAGTACATTGTAGCTGTACAGACGGCCCTGAGCCATCATGTGTGTGGCTGCTGTTGAACTCAGGATCTCTGCCGGCCCCGCTCGCTCCCGCCCCCGCTCGCTCCAGCGCAATTTACTGCAGCTGTCTTCAGACGCACCAGAAGAGGGCGTCCGATCTCATTACGGGTGGTTGTGAGCCACCATGTGGTTGCTGGGATCCGAACTCAGGACCTTCGGAAGAGCAGTCAGAGCTCTTACCTGCTCGCCAGCCCCGAGATTCTGTGATTTGAGGAAGGATGAGAAAGAGAACGTGAGTTCCTACTACCTTGTACTCCTATGGCTCAAGCTTCTCCAAGATAAGGAGCCTCTTCATACTCCACCCTCCCTCCATTCTCACCAGTTGGGCCTGATCTGCATTGCCCAAGGCCGGGGAAGCCGCTGTCTGTCAAATTTACCCATTAAGGATTATGAGTCCTTCTTGTGTGTTGGTTTATACACACTTTAGGAATTGTTTATTTTATGTATATGAGTACACTGTTGCTGTCTTCAGACACACCAGAAGAGGACATTGGATCCCATTACAGATGGTTGCAAGCCACCATGTGGTTGCTGGGAATTGAACTCAGTGCTCTTAATCGCCGAGCCAGCACTGTACACACTTTAAATTGATTTCTGTGTCTGGTTAAACTAGTATGGCATTAACTACAGAGGTGACTGGATCAAGTGAGACGATTTAGTACCCGACACCACACTTGCATAACATATTTTAATTATTAACATAGTAGATATCTGATGCTTGACATTATTTTGAGCTGCTCAGTCCACTAAATGCTTCATAGAGGTTCCTTACACTGAGCTCTAAATCGCCTGCTGAGCATTCCCCACCTCTGTATAACCTCATCCCCTCCTTTCCAGGACTTCCAATATGCAGCCAAGATAAAAACTAGGAGAGCCTTTCAAATTCCCCACCCCAAGCCCCATCAAATATTTTGCATTGTAAAAAACAGACACAGAATACCTCATGATAGAATATTCTATTATATTTTCCTGAAAGACTATTTTAAAATATTCATCTACCCTACTTAGTAAAAGGTGACCAGTTTGTAAAGTGAGTGAACAAGGCTATGAAGTTCTCTCTTGAGCCACAGAGGAGTGTCAGTCTGTGGAAATTTTTTGTGTGAAGTTCATGAGCCCCCAGGATCTTGATGATGGCGGTTAAACATTAGCCGAATATTGTGCTGAAAGCAAAGCTGACCCCCCGTGCTGTCTTTCCGCTCTTTTCGGAAAAGATCATAGCATATTAATGGGAGGTACCTCTGCTTCTTCCCAGGTGGCTGCCAACTGAGTCTGAACACACTATCCTTCAGTCCCCCACACCGGTCTGTTTGGCTGGAGGGCAGTGAATTTTAACAGGATCTTTCCCTCCATCCTTCCATCCCTCTCCCCCTTACTTTCCCTTTTGATTTATTAATTCACTCAAGAATGTTTGTGCTCTTCCACAACAGGTCAGGTGGGTACTTACCTGCGTGGATTTTCTAAGCAGTGAGGATACTGAATGATGGTAAATTAGAAGTCGCCACAGCAGCGAGAAGAGACTAGCCCTGGCCTTGTCTGTGTGTGTGTGGGAGGGGGGAAGGGGGGAGGCAAAGTCTCCTGGAGGAAGAAATCTTCCCCTAAGAGTCAAGTGATGACTACTCCAGCCTGCAAGAACTGGACATGGACAGGGATATATACTTGTCAGGGGGCTGTGGAGAGAGTGTGTGAAGCTCTTCCAAGTTAGTAGCAGGCAGGAGGACCCCATAACCCACACTATGGCTGCCCTGTTCCCTTCTGGCAAGCCGTGTCTACCGTATCTGTGCTGAGCATGGCCTGCTCATAGGTAATATCACACCAGCTACCTTCTGTCATGACCAGAAGAGACTTTGTGATGTCATCTGGCCTTGATCCTAACCAGTCACTTCCAGTTTGCACAAAGAGAGGTCTCAGCCCTGAGAAGCAGGGCAGCTTGACCTAGACTTAGTACTCTGAAGAGTGGAGTTGGAAGCAAATCCTGGGACTTTCCTTTTTCTAAAACACATACTCTTTGTGTGATACACAAAAGGTGGCCTTTGGTTCCTCATCAGGTCTGAAAACGTGACCATCAAGCAGGTGCCCGAAATTCCTCTGGGGGATAAAGATTGGCCTTAGAAAAGAACGTGGTTCCTTTCCTTTGTTTCCACTATAAAAACAGACATTGAGCAAGGTCTGGAATACTGAAAATGCTTAAGACAAAAGCAAGAGGTGGAGGGAGACCCATAGCTTTATAAAGTTGTTTTTACTGTTTACATTGTGAATACTCCCATATCTTCAATTCTTCAATTTCTTAAGTAAATATACCATAAAGAAAAACCTTTTTCCTTTTTAACTAAAGCTAAAGACTCCTTGGAAGGGACAACCTTACTTTGTCAACATATTTTATTAAAATATTTACTTTCCTCTTAAAGTATTTGTACATGTACATTTCTGTGTGTGTGTGTGTAGGGGGTGTATTTGCATGTAATACAGGTGGCTATAGAGGCCAGAAGTGTTGGATGTCGTAGAGTTGGAGTTATAGAGGGCTGTCAGTTGTCAGATGTGGATGCTGGAAATCGAACTCAGGTCTGCTGGAAATCAAAAGCAGATCTTTTGGAACAGCCATCTGTGCACTACCCACTGAGACAACTTTCTAGCCCTTAGTAGGATACTTGTGCTTTGACAAGAGAAACGAAGGAAGTGGCCCAAGTCAATGGAGTTAAACATGGAGAGGCAGACACTGAAGGTCAAAATTGATGGCACTGCTTCAGGTTCTCAGAATGTTCTGAGCTCACTATAAAGAGCTACAAGTCTACATTCTCTGAGTCTAACTTACATTTTTGCTGGACACTTGTTCAAACAGTGGTGGGTTTTTCCACCCTCTATGACTTATCTTCATACCCACTGAAGTAAGTTTCACTTCGTTCAAGAAACATTTGAAATTCCCTTTAGCAGAAAGCACCTAGTCTCTCTTTCTCAGGTCTTGTGATGAGATCTCTGTAAGTAATTACTCACATTAATCTTGTTCTTTGGTTAATTAGACTTTCGTCTCTTTCCCCTTCAAATACCCCATCATCACCACCACCAAAACCACAACTTCTCAAGAATTCTAGCTCAGTATGTCGTCTCTCCTGTGGGACCCACTCTAGTGCTGTGTACATAGTGGGAAATTAATAAATGATTAAATGACTAGTATGAAAATGTGTTTTTCCTGACTTAAGAAAATCTTTAGTGGAATTTCACCATAAATAGCCACCATAAGGAGGTTTTTTAAATTTCAAACGGAGCCTTTGAAGGACCGCTGTGGGCTTGATGAGTTTTCTTTGATAGGAAAAGAAATGTAACCCAAATACTCTCTCCTGCGCTGAGAGGCATCATTTCAAGAGACTGAGTCCTTCACAGACAAACATTTGAAATTCTGTACCATGTGCTAAGCCAATTAGAGGCAATTGGATTTATGAATTTTTTATTTTTCTGATTGATTTTCTATTTAGTTTTCCTGAATAAGTACTTAAATATCTTCCTATAACATTCACCCCTTTTTCTTGATTTCTAGTCCAAGTGAACCAACCTTTCAGCAATTTATGAGCCCTTCATGCATCTTTTTCCCCTTCCACTTCTTTTAAAGTAGTTTATTGAAATACTCTTCAGATAAAAACCTTGAAATCATTAAGCAGATCACTGTTCAGAATCACATTAATTCTTCTATTTTTCTCCTTAAAAAGAGATGGCTGGTGGACCGCTTAGAATAGCAATGAGGTAGGGTATTTATCTATAATACCTCTTTCGTGATGAATAGCTAATTTATTCGAAAATCCCATTACTTGGAACATCTCAATCATGGTGGAATGAAGGCTGATCTGGTCCTCCTTCCCTGAGGACATACAGTAACTGAGATGTCCAGCTGGTGATGTTTCCTGAGTGTAAGCCCCATAAAGCGAAAAGTGTAAGCAATCACTTTTTAATCCCTAGACTAAAATAACTTGCAGAAGCTCAGGCCTCAGCCATCATCATTATTTTGCCAGGGAGTTCAGCACCTGTCCCAACTTCCTCTTCCCATTTAAATACTGCCATGACTCTTCTGGTTGGCTTTCCCTTGGCATTAATTTATGGCTTTGTGCCACACCATCCTTGCTAGAAGGCTGTCAGAGATGCATACTCATACTCCACTCCAGAACTACGAGTTCTGGGTTTGCATTTTCATAATACTATATGTGTATGGTCTGGCTGTGGTTTGAGGAGTATGTTCAACATGGTTTCCTGTGTTCTAATTTTAGCCCAGATGCCATCATATTGGGAGTTAGTGGAGCCTAATGAGAGAAAATTAAGTGTCAAGATTGATGGGTATAAAAGGAATGGAAGGAAATAACACTGTTCCATGGACACTGAGTCAGTTCTTGGAAGAGGTTGATGTAAAAAAGCAATACTGGTCCCTCCCTGCTCTCTAGCTTTTTGTCTTGCCATGCCATCTCTCCCTCTCATATGGGAGAATCCTGCTGGTACTATCACTATGATATAGTGTAGCCAGGGGGGTTCTCACCAGAACTGTTGCACTATGATTTGAACTCCCAGCTCCCCACACTGTGAGTTAGACCAACTTCTCTCCTTTATAAATTACTAAGACTCAGGTATTTTGTTATCAGAACAGGACTAAGTATAGCAGATCCGTATACATATTACAGTTATGAAACACTGCCACGGGTTTTAGAGATGGAGAAACTGTCTCAGATCCCTCTGAGTTCACAAGTAGATGAGGCAAGAGAGAAAAAAAGAAATTCTTCCTGGGAAACTTGGATAGAGATCAAGAGAAAAGTGATTAAGAGTGATGCTGAGAATGTTAGAAGGGAAGAAAAACTTCATACATTGCACTTTTGCCAAAAAATCACTCTGGGCACCAGCCTTTCTACTTGGAGCCAAGAGAAACATCATCCAACTGTGTAATTTGAAATAGGAACTGCTGTGTTTTTTCCAACTCTACTGGGGTAGAGGGGGTAAGATCAGGAAGGCCAACCCAGCAAGGCAGGCCCTCCACTTCCCTGTTCCTGACACATTGCAGTCCCACAAACTATGTTTTCTGTTTAAGAGCTGGCTTGAGGAAGAATAAGCCATTTTCACTGCTGTTTTCCCCTTGATAAAATCAGTGAGTGTAGAAATGGCAACGATCCAGACGTGGTGTGTGTAGGGGGGTATTCTAGCTTTGGTGGGTCAATGAGTTGGTTTCTGCTATTGTTTGTTGGTTAGTTGGTTTGTTGTTGTTATTTTCTGCTTAATCCTCCTGACCTAACACTAGAGGCATCTCGAAATCTGCAGGAGTTGGTAAGTAAGGGGCTTAGCAAAAGGCTACTATTTCATTTTCAGACGATGTGTCATCAGCAAACACAAGATCTGAAAATGAGACTAGTCTCTTGCTTGACACGACTCTTAACATTGTACAGCATGCAGTGCTACTGGTGGATTGCTCATTGCAAGAGCTCCAGACAATGACATTGCTGCAGCAGGGACGAAACATATACAGGCGTGACTCTGCTGTGTCTCCTCTGACCCACACTTTGTCCTGAGATGCAATCAGTCAAGTGCGGACATGTGGTTGCACACATACACCCTGAGCTCAAACTCTACTCTGGATAAATGCCAGTGCCCAGGAAATATATCTTTGTGATCCAGGAAATCCAAGGACCACAGCCAGACGCTGTGCTCAGGTGGTGGGGCTTCCGCTTGGCCAAACAAGTGAAAAAGACAGTGCAGAATTAGAAGGGGAGTCAGGGCACAGTATGTCACTTGCCACTCCCATAGCTCTAGAGACAGGCTGCTATTAATCACTCTGACCACATCTATCAGGCTTCTCTCATTTGGTCACAGCTCATAGTCACAGCAGCACAGCACAGTGTCTCCTGATAAATCAGATACAGCAGTTCTCTGGTGAGGATGATGCAGGTGAATAGAGGATGAGTGTGTACCATCTTAGCTATGAATCCATGCTGTTAAAAATGGAGCAAAGAACACTTGCTGGTTGCCAACCAGGCTGCAGAGTTTTAATTACACACATGTGGTCTTCCTAAATTCTCTTTTTCCCCATCTCTCTTCACGTTTTCATCTAACACATACCGTAGTCCTACATGGAAGTTAATAATATTCCTCTTCTCAGACCAAGAGACTGAAACTCAGAGATGCTAGGAAATGTGCCAAAGACTATACAGGTAATGGTGAAGCGAGTGTATTTTGGTTCAGAGAGAATAGAGGAAGATAGATGGTGGAGAATTGAGTTAAGGTGGGAGCAAAGATGCAAAAAGAAAAACAAAACTACCACCACCACCAACAACAACAAAAAACAGGAGGTGGGGATATATTGATTAGCTTTTGTCAACTTGACATAAACTCTGAGTCACCTGGGAAATGGGAACATAGATTAAAGAATTATTCCCATCAAAGGTATGTCTATGGCTGTTTTCTTAATTGCTAATTCATGTGGAAGGACCCAGCCCACTATGGGTGGTGCCATCCCTAGGAAGATTGACCTGAACTGTGTATGAAAGGTAGCTGCGCAAGCCATGGCTAGCAAGCCAGTGAGCAGCATTCCTCCAGGGTTTCTGCATCAATTGGAATCCCTCAATGACAGATTGTAACCTGAAAGCTGAAATAAACCTTTCATTCCCCAAATTTCTTTTGGTTAGTGCTTGTCACCCCAATGGAGAAGAAAGCAGGATTACGAGGAATAGTCCAAGCATAGGACACAAACTCCCTTCACGGGTGAGATTCCTAGGTTACAACTTTGCCACATTCAGGCTGATGACTCCATTCCCATCATCGTATCACAGATTCTCCATTTGCAAAGTGAAGGTAGTGATCTCCAGCCAACTGCTTCATGCTTTTCAGTATGAAATGAAAAACGGATGCAAACAATCTCCAAAGCTGGAGATGCACAAAAAGGAGCTCTTCCTAGGAGTTTAGAGCAGCTGTGGCCAGAGTGGCCAGTGGATGCACAAAGTCACAAAGTCCCTAGGTGTGTCCCTAAGTGGGATAGAAGGCTGAACAGTGAAAGCCTGTGAATCTTGTGGAACTAACCACTGAAATAAAGGTAACCAAGTATTTCTCGGTGCGGAGAAATGAAGCCATCTTTGCACTGAGATTCCAGAGAACAGAAATCACTTCTACCACATCCTGCATAAAATAGGAACCAGTGATTTTTCTCCCCCTTATGGGAGGATATTATCAACTTCAGCGCTGTACCTTAACTTCATATTAATGACAGTCTGGGAAGGAGTGAGGAACACAAATGTGCTGAAATGGTCCCAGGTTGAGCAGAAGGAAACAGGAGTTTGGCTCTGAGGATTCACTGGAGAGATCAACAGTGATGTAATTCAGAAACAAGGCAATCTGGAGAAACACTGTTGTGAAATCAATTCCAGGAAGAAGAAGCCAGAATGGAATGTAGTGTATTTGTGACAAAAGCAACTAGAGTTCATCCGGGTGGTTTCTGTAAGGGGCGGGAACTGAGCAGGAATGTTGATGGATCGAGTGGCTGGAAATGAGCTTGTACTGAGCTTACTTTTGTACAGCTGAGCAGGAAAACAACACTGCCTTTGTAAACACCAAAGCTCCTAGTGTGTGCCTAAAGAGAGCTGATTTTCATTCCCCAGTGATTGTCCAGGAATGACTCTACAAAACTAAGAAAATAGATAGGCCCATTCCAAAGACCATCACTCTGGTGAGAAGAAAGCAGTCAGCCTTTCCTCTTAGGTTCCCTGGGATGGAAGAGTGGGCTGAAAGGCATCTCCAAAGAAGCCATAACCGCATGGAGATCTCAGGCATTTGTGAAACGGGGCTTTGCAAGTGGGATTAAGTTAGAGATCTTGAGAAGAGATTATCCTGGATCAGGCAGGTAAGGCCCAGACTCCACCAGAAGTAGCCTTAACAGACAAACAGGAAATTAGATGAATAGAAGATGACACCAGGCGAAGAGGAACCTCCCTCCAGCAATGCCTGGAGCCCCCAGAAGACAGAAGATCACCCCACATATAGCTGCTGATAGCTAGATTACAGACTCTCATTCTCTAGAGCCGGAAGAGCAGATACTTCTGTTTTCCAGGCCACCAAATTGAGGGCTGTTCACGACAGCAGAAACTGGAAACAGACACAGGTGATAAGTCATTTGGTAGCACAAGTCGTAAGAAGTCTCCTGATTTCTCTCTTTGTATCCAGGAAGTGCATTCCTAAGAACCAAGGAGGCAGAACTTTTGACCTGTATCTACTCTGCAGAGGAAGGTAGAGTTTCAGAACCAAAGAAGACTGTACAGGACTTGTTCTTGACAGAGGAGGCCAGTGAAAATATGAACCACTACTGAAGGTTTCAGAGAGGGGACAGCCAGAGGTTCCAGTTGTATTCCTGCTGTTGACCTCACCAAGTTCGAGTGGATACTTCCAAACTGTTCCATGGTCACACGGATGGCCTTCATCAGATTCACTGGGTCACAAAACAAAGCAAAAGAGACATGGGTATGGATGTGGGAAAGAGACATGTGAGGAGAGGTGGGGAAGAGCAGGAGAAAGAGGAGGAGATTTGAGAGGCAGAGTGCACTATAGCCATTGAATCAATTGAGTTGTCAAAGGACAAATTCAACCAAAGTTACAAAAAAGGAGAGAAGGGAAAGAAAAGAAGGAAACAGAAGCCAGTGTAGAAGAATGAAGGTGGTATTCCTGCAGATGAGGAACTAAACATAAAAGTGTAGGTGGACATCCCAGATCATGCTGAAACTCCAGCAGCCCTGGGAATTAAAAATCCGAGCTCAGAAGATTAAGATGTGACAGGAGTCCATCAGGCTTGAATTTGGACAGCAGCCCCGTTAATCAGTTGTTCTGTCACTTGTCCAACCTAATGTTTAAAGTGCAAATTACAAACTTTCCCTCACAGGCTGGGTGGTGTAAGGTCTAAGGTATATCACAGAGCATGTGTGTCCTCCTGGAGGAGCCGGAGCTTCTGCTGCTGTTGCCCAAGGACACAAGGATCATAAGACATGCTTGCGTGACATAGGAGCCATGATCCCTCTAGAGGAGAACCTTCCTCATCTATGCAAAGCAAAGCACTCAGTCTAGCTATTGCTCGAGATTGGGTCCCTGCAGGAAATTGCCTGCTGTGTACAGCAGCGGCAACCTTTCCCTGTGTGCTCTGTGGGATGACAAGGGCTAGAAAAATGTAAACTCCATCTCCCAGACTCCTCTGCCAGTGGGTTCCATTATAGATCATGCCCAAGGGCTGCCCTCATGGGAAAAGAGTGGGCAATCTGCAGCTGGGTAGCAAAAATCAAATGCTAACTCTGAGGGGCAAGTGGATCGTGCCAACAGACAGAAGAACTGGTCAAGTTGAGGGAGCTCAAACCCCAGGAAACACAGAATTGAGTAAGGTAGGCATGGGCCAAACTCTACCTCCTCTGGAATGTGTAACTACCGGCACCTCACTGAGAGGACCTTGGCAATCAGTCACTTAGCATAAAAACCTGGAGTTCTCCTGGCTAATGAGCTATCTAGCTATGCCCCGAGTGCTCAGCCATTGAGCTTCCCTTCCTGGGCACTCCTTTCTACAAAAGGTATTTAATCTCTGGTTCACTCCGAGTAAGGTGTGTGTATTTACATTGGCCATCAAATAAAACGATAAAGCAGTTTGGACAAGCAAGGACCATCTCTTCATCAGGGATGGGGTGGTGGGTTAGTCATAAAGAGCCATGTCTAAGTCTCCCAGTCCCTCAGTACTAGGAGCACTCACTTGGAACTAAACCTGGTTCCGCCACAGTGCCTGGATCTGCCTTCCCCTTCCTGACAGGCACGTGGACGCCCGAAGAGGAAGCACGGACGGACTGTGGACCTCTAACCCCCAGGCGGTATCTCAACAGTGCCTCAGTACAGAGGGGCCTGGGAACCGCCACAATCTTCCCAACCCCTGAGTGCCCACCCGTGGAAACACAATCTGAAGACCTCCATTACGGACTGCATTCTACCTCTCCTGAGTGGCCTGTGGGTGGTGTGGCAGGCACCCCAGCAGCGAGGCAGACACGCAGTCTGGCATAACTCCACTGAGGGGGCAATGGCAGCATATCTGTCCAGGGCCATGGCCTATGACTGCTGGCTTGTGTAACATCTGACTAGGCAGCAAGGATCAAGAGTCAGAGGCAAGGAGGCTCCTGGAGGGGAAGATTTCAGTACCTCGTGTCAGAGGTAATGGCTCCCTCTAAGCTTCACTTCTAAATTAGATTTTTCTTTATTTTTCATGATTTCAGTTCTCTGGGAAGGCATGGGAAGTCTAAGGGCATAGTTTTAGTGACCCAAGAAGACCGTCTTCATTAGGAGATAAAGCCTGACATTTAAAATTACAGGTAAGCCTCAACAGAGACACAGGGAAGCCTACAGGGTTGGTTTGCATAGCTACTGAGGATCCGTGATTGCGACGCAGCTCAGGGTTAGAGGAAGTGCTACAAGGAGAAAGAAGGGAAGGAAAGTATCTGTGGCCAAAGGTCACGTCTACTCAGGGTTCTGGTTAGTTTTATGTCAACGTCACACAAGCTGTCGGTCATCTGAGAGGAGGCAACCTCAATTGAGAAAACGCTTCTGTAAGATCAGGCTGTAAGCAAGTCCTAGAACATTTTCTTAATTAATGATTGATGTGGAAGGCCATTGTGGATGATACCTCCCTGGGCTGGTAGTCCTCGGTTCTATAAAAGTAAGCCATGAGGAGCAAGCAAGTAAGCAGCACTCCTCCATGGCCTCTGAATCAGCTCCTGCCTCCAGGCTCAACTCCTGGTTTGAGTTCCTGCCTGGGCTTCTCTCAGAGGCCTGTGACACAGGACATGTATGCCAACTAAGTCCTCCCCCCCCCCCAAGTTGTTTCTGGTCAAGGTGTTTCATCAACAACAATAGTTACTATAACTCAGCAAGTCTTGACTATATTAATTTTACTGAACTTTTTAAATTGTAGTAAAAGTCACCTAGAGTGAAATGCATGTTGTCAAATCAACACTGGGTGCTGTTCTTCAGGTACTATATTCATCATGCTTACTGACACAGTCTCTTACTCATCTGAAACTCATGGACTCAGCTAGGCTGTCTGTCTGTATCTGCCTCCCAAGCACCGGAATCGCAGGTGCCCACAACCATCTTGCCTTTTTTACTAGAAATCAAACTCAGGTCCTCATACACGTATGCCAACTGAACTATCTCCCACCATTCCACCACCCCATCTTAACCATTTTTAAGTGGACGATTCAAGGGTATTAGGTATGTACAGCCATCTCCATCATCCCAGTCTGCTTTGAGACTCTCTTTTTTCTTAATTTTTAGATAAGTTCTCACTATGTAGTTTTGGCTGACCTCAATGACATAGTCCTTTTGCCTTAACTCTCCGGGTGTTAGGGTCACTGCGCCCAACCTCAGAACTTTTTACATTTTTCCAAACTGAAACCTTTTTTTTTTTTTAAACAAGTATATGATAACTAATTGCTCGTGTCCTCCTGTTCCTAGACCCTGACCGCCTCCATCTTGCTACCTGTCTCTATGAATCTGACCAGTCTAAGAATCTAGTAAATAGAACTATACAGTGATTTTTTCCTTTTGGGTCAAAAACAGTTTCATGAGGAATGATGTTTATCAATGTTGCGACATATGTCAGAATTCACTTAAAGTTGAGTTATTGAAATGGATGTATCACATTTTATTGATCACTCATCTCTCAGTGGGCTTTTGGGCGGCTTCCACTTCGCATGACCATGAGCAGCACCGCTGGAGCACTAAGTGTGAAAAGAGCCACTCAGACCTGCTCTTCGATTCCTACTCAGACTCTCGGGGTAACTCTGGGTGTAATTTAGGGGAAACCACCCCACTGTTTTCTATAGCAACAGGGTTCTTTCATTTGCCAGCCAGCGATGTACAAGAGCTCTGATTTCTCCACATCCTCCCTGAACTTGCGGTTGTCTGGGGTTTCTGTGAGAGCTGTCCTAATGAGTGTGGAATGATACCTCATTGTGAGTTTGATTTGTATTTCCCTAATAACCAATGATTCCGAATGATCCCTTTCAAATGCTTATAGGCTGTGTATGTATCTTCTTTGGAGATTGGAACTGAACTTTGAAGATGAATGAAAAGGAAAACAAAGACAACTCGAGTAACTAAGGAGGAAAAAGAAAGTGACTTCTCCCCCTACAGATGAGTTTAAGACGAAGGAAAGTCTTTTTTTACAAAGAAGGTGTGAGACCGCATGCCCCATTCATACTGAGTGCAAATGAATGAAGAATGATCTCCCACCCATACATACTGGGTACAAAGGAATGAATATTACTGATGCTCTCCCAGTCAACTAAACTCCATCCAGACTCACACACCAATACAAATTCAAACACGTTGCCAAATAAAATGCATATAGCACTCAATGTCTATTGAATGGATGCATAAAACCCTATGAGAATAAAAGTTCCCTTATCCTTCAAGTTGTGCCCAAATGATGTGTGCATTTAGGCTTCCAGAGCAGGAAGGAGAGACTGGTGTGAAAGGGAGAGAAAAATCAATTAACCAAATGGAGAGAGCTGCTTACTGCTTCTCTCCTACATCACATGGATGCCCACGCAGGGAAACTCAGCAGTATGCAGAAGAAAGGACTCTGCCAGCAGGAGTGGGAGAGGGGTGGGGGATGGAAGATCACCTGTTCATGTGTACAAACGGCACCTGTCTGAGATGGGAGCTCTGGAAGGAGTCTATGTGGAAACCCAGACACAAGAATGATCTTCTCAGCTTTCATAATTCTTTTCCCTTCACATTTCCGGTTTGTAATCTCAAGTGTGTGCAAATTATCCGAGTATCTGAGACCTGACTCATCCTCACTCTCTGCAGCTTCTATTGAGCTGTGTGCCATTCATAAAAGAATTGCAATGAAGTTAATGAATGGCCAAGTTATCTAAAATCTACATTGAATATCATTGCTAGCTAACAAAAAAAGGAAAAGAAAGAATTGTTCTAATGATAAGCACCAGCAGAGTGACACGTAACACATGCCTAACATGGATGATGAACAATGGGAGAACAACCGAAAATCCAAGTGCCTGCCATGTTCCCTCTGAGTCCCTATATCTTCCCCATAGTTGATGTCCTTACAACCTGTCTACTTGCTGGCTTTCAGGTCATATAACTATATCACCTTCACTTAATCCTGGCTTACTTTCCACCTTCCATCCATCACTAGGGACTATCCTATTGCCTTCCACTGACATCCACACCATGGCTGCTCATTGCCAAGTTCCATTCCATGGTTTAGTTTGGACCTTGTCATCTGCCTCCTAACTCTCCTCTTACCCATACTCTTTCTACATTCTTGTAAATCCACTAAAATTCCAGCACAGTGACCTTTCTTCTTTATCAAATTGAATAATACCAGGAATACTGTATCTAGATGCCTGTGTAAAACATACACAGGAATACTGCAGGTACAGGGGTAATACCATTTAAAAAGTATCTGCCTATACAAGAATGGAAAATACACCATGTGTATAGGAAATAAAATATAACCACAGGCACAGGCAAGAATTGGAGACATATATAATCTGACATGGTCCTTAATTGGCTCTGCTGCCATACCCTGGAAGGTCTGCACCCCGGGTCCATGTTACTGACATCATGGTTTACACATTAGAATAGCAGCAGACAACTAGAAATGGAGGAGTGTTCTCATCATCTTCACCAGATAGAGTGGCACATTATGCCTACTTCTATGAATAATACGGGCTTTTACGTTGACCATCTGCTTTCCTTCTGGGAGTCTAAAATTTTGATATGTACCAGTCATAGCAAGACTGTCCATGACATCACCTCCCAATTCAGATACTGAACGCTGGGTCTCTAAAGGGTTCCCCTGGGAGATGGCAATCCCCAGGTCATCTTGGAGAATGAAGATGCGACACTACCATGGGGAGCTCTACTTAGCTTCTTTAGGATTTGTGCCATGAACTTTTTGTCTTGGCAGATCTTACTCTATCTTTTCATTATAATAAATTTTAGCTGTGAATGACGACGAATATGGAAAGTCCTTCTAGAAATCTGAAGAACCCTGGGAGTGCACCCATAAGCTATGTTTACACATGCATGGGAAAAGCCTAGAATCACTGAAGGATTTTAATTCTTACCAACAGGTTAATCTTACCACTTTCTCTATTATTGTGTTACTCGATAATAGTTATGGGCATATGACTGAATTTTAATTATGAGTATATTTGGTGATCTGCCTTAGAAAATGATTGCTTATATGAATGACCCCATAGCATAAGGAGTGCCTTTGAAGAAATGTTGTTTAATTTCCCAAACATCGCCCGTGATTAGCATTGGACCAGGCACACCATAGGTGACAGGAATAATGATGCTCATTGCATTTGAAGAGAGGCAAGGAGATAAACATAGACGCAACTCAGAAATAACCTGAAAGATGTTATGTACATCTAGACCTTTCTTTCTAGTTTTAAACTTTCAATACTTTCGATTTCTCAGTTTATTTTAATCCTTTTCAATTTTCGAAACCCCCGCCCCTGCATCTGCAACAGAAAAAGAGAAGGCAAAAAGGAAGACGAGAGGTAGGTGCCTATCAACAAATGGCTACAGCTTAAATTTCCTCTCTCTCAGCTCAGCCAGAGGCAAGCAGCTGGCCCTTTCATATGACAAGGTTTATCCTAAAGACTATAGGATGTCTTCCTCCTCAGAGAACTCTCTGCTGGCAGCCTGACTGCGGTATCAAAGAAGGCCCTAAGCGTGTGCTAGGGAGGGCATGAAGCAAATGTGGAAACTTTAACAATTCTCTTCCTTTTTGATACATGCCGTTCTGAAAGAGAGATTAATTACATGGTTAACTGTAAGGTGAGACTATGTAGAGATAAGCACCGGCTAGTGTTTATTTCTCACCTCAGGCATTGATTATTTAGAGCTGTGAGTTTTTAAAAGTTAGCTGCTACATGCATTTGCATTCCTGCAGCAAATTCTGAGAGTTGTTAGCGTGTAGCTGTTGAGGGGGTCTAAGTAATTAAGGGAATATGCAGGTATACTCAACTAATGGCTCCAGAGGAGGAGGAGCTTGGGATGGTAAACTCTGCCTTAACTTCTAGTCTACCATTCAAGCTGGCACCAGGCCAAAGTTCCTAAATGTCTTTTATGCTTAATCCTAGACAAACACATACTACGTAAACAGACAGCAACGAAATGGCACCAAAAACGCATGCTTCACATATGTACATGAATTTTGTATCAACGTGTCTCAGCCAACCTGGGAAATATTCCCACTAGAAAAGGAGTACATTCAAGTGGTCAGGCTGGCCCTGCTCAGGTTCTAAGAATAATTTACAGACATCTAGAGCCGTAATTTAAATAGCAGCACAGTTCCTTTCTGGGCTCCTGCTATGTGGGCTTCCAGCCACAGTCTCAAATAGGTTTTAATCCTGGGGAAAAAGCAGAGCCTGTTCTCTTTGAGTGCTGCGGCCTGGCAAAAAGGTGAATCTATCGACTCCCCTTACAGAATGTCAGTGTCTGCTTGACATTTTCATTACTAATAGTCATTTTTCAAAGCAAATTCACACTTCAATTGCTTCTTAGTGGTCATAAATGGTTGTCAGACCTTGCCCAGGGTTCATCTAGATATCCCTTTGAGATATTCTTATTAGCAAGTGGACAGATTTCTCCCACTTGCTATAATCTATAACCTGTCTCAGCCAAATAAAAAAAGGGAACTTTCCACGATGATTTCTTCTGGGGTTGTCCCCAGGGATCTTTCACATGGTTTTAGCTGATTAATGAGAAAACAAGGACTTACGGTGATAAATCTGGATTTGGAAACCAGTGCAAAATAACCGAGCACGTATTTGAATAATAGTTTGGGAAACATCATAGCAGAGAAAGACTTCAGCAGCCCTGTAGCTTAAAAAGAGCGAGCTAGAGAAAGCAGGAGAGGGATTCCAAAAGATGGCCCAATAGCCAGACTTCATTTCATGTCAGGTGACTTGGAAAGCCAATGGTAGGAGGTACTGAATAGTGGGAGGAAATGGCATGATTTAACTTCTGTTGCAAGCAACAAAAGGCGAAACAAGTGCGGGGGGCGGTGGTGGCACGCCTTTAATCCCAGCACTTGGGAGGCAGAGGCAGGCGGATTTCTTTGTTCGAGGCCAGCCTGGTCTACAGAGTGAGTTCC
>JADRCD010214220.1:0-14219 GCA_019843815.1 Montemys delectorum | reverse complement strand
GTCCTGAGTTCAATTTCCCGCAACCACATGGTGGCTCACATCAGATGTCCTCCTCTGGTGTGTCTGAAGACAGCGACAGTGTACTCATATACATAAAATAAATAAATATTTTAAAAAATAGATTATCGCCTATAACTGTACATTGAAATAAAGCCTTCTTTCCCTGTGTTGCTTCTGGTAAGGATGTTTTTTTTAAAACAAAACAAAACAAGAAAAAAACCCAAACCAACTTTAGGAAGATGACAGAAAAGAAATCGAGGAAAAGACAAAGACAACAAATTGGAAGAAATAAGTCTTCTAGAGAATGCCAAGAAAGCCAAGAAAAACTAAACAGGTAAAGGAAACTCTTCAAGACCTTAAAATTGAAATTAGAAGCAACAAAGAAAACACAAACTAAGGGAATTCTGGAAATGGAAAATCTAAGTAAGCAAACAGAAACTACAAATGAAAGATCACCTACAGAATATAAGAGATAGAAAACAAAGATATAATAGAAGATATTCGGGAGCTGGAGAGATGGCTCAGCGGTTAAGAGCACTGACTGCTCTTCCGAAGGTCCTGAGTTCAAATCCCAGCAACCACATGGTGGCTCACAACCATTTGTAATGGGATCTGATGCCCTCTTCTGAGGTATCTGAAGACAGCTACAGTGTACTTACATATAATAAATAAATAAATCTTAAAAAAAAAAAAAGAAGATATTCATTGGTTAAAGAAAGTGTTAAATCTAAAAAGATCCTGACACAAAATATACAGAAAATCTGGGACACCATGAAAAGACCAAACCTAAAAGTAATAGGAATAGAAGGAAAAGACTCCCAACTCAAAGACCCAGAAAATATTCTCAACAAAATCAAAGAAAATTTTCGTAATCTAAAGAAAGAGATGCCCATAAAGAGAACACCAAATAAATTGAACCAGAAAATGGAAGTCTCCCCTGCCCCTCCACCACATAATAATCAAAACATTAAATATACAGAAGAAAGAATATTAAAAACTGCAAGGGGAAAAAGCAAAGTAACATATGAAAGCAGACCTATTAAAATTACACATGACTTCTGCACATAGATTCTAAAAGCCAGAAGGACTAGGACAGATGTTTTGTAGACTCTAAAAGAACACATGCCAACCCAGGCTAATATACCCAGGAAAACTTTCAATCACCAAAGATAGAGAAAACAAGATTATTTCCTGACAAAACCAAATTTAAACATTATCCATTTATTCATCTATAAATCCAACTCTACAAAAGATACTAGAAGGAAAACTCCAACTCAAGGAAGTTAACTACACACAAGAAAATAGAGGAAATAACTCCACATTACCACCACCACCACCACCACCATCATCAAAATAGCAGGAACTATCAATCATGGGACATTAAAATCTTTCAACATCAATGGACTCAATTCCCCATAAAGACATAGACTAACAGAATGGGTGTGAAATCAGAATCCAGCCTTCTGCTATGTACAAGAAACACACCTCAACATCCAAGATAGACATCACCTCAGAGCAAAGGGCTAGAAAAGACTTTCCAAGCAAATAGATCAAAGAAGCGAGCAGGTATAGCCATTCTAATATCTAACAAAATAGGCTTCCAACCAAAATTAATCAGAAGATATGGGAAAGGACACTTCATACTCATCAAAGAAAAAATTCACCAAGATGATGTTTCAATTCTGAACATCTATACCATTAACGCAAGGGCACCCACATGTGTAAAATAAATATTATTAAAGATTAAATCACACATCAAACCCCATACATTAATAGTAGGAGACTTTAACTCTCACTCTCACTAATGGGCAGTTTATCCAGACAGAAACTAAACAGAGGGAAAAAAATAAAGCAAACCCAAAAATCCAAACTAAACAAACAACCCCCCCCAAACATAACTAACAAACTTATGACACAAATGGACCTAATGGATATCTACAGAACATTTTACACAAAATATACCTTCTTCTCAGCACCTCATGGAATCTTTTTCAAAATCAACTATATACTCAGTTACAAAGAAAGTCTCAACAGATACAAAAAAAAAAAATTGAAGTAACTCTCTGTATCTTATCAGAACACATGGATTAAAGCTAGACTTCAACAACAACAGAAAGCCTAGTAGAAACTGAACAACTCTCTACTGAATGACCACTAGGTCAAGGAAGAACTACAGAAAGAAGTTAAAGACTTCCTAGAATTCAATTACAATAAATGCACAACATACCCAAACTTATAGGGCACAATAAAAGCACTGCTAAGAGGAAAGTTCATAGAACTATGTATCTTCATTGGGAAATTAGTTAGATCTCATACTAATGACTTAACAGCACACCTGAAAGCTCAAAACCAAACTAACAGAATCCAAACATACCCAAGAGAAGTAGAAGACAAGAAATACTCAAACTCAGGGTTGAAATCAATAAAATAGGAACAAAGAAAACAATACAAAGAATTAACGAAACAAAGAGCTAGTTCTTTGGAAAACAACACTGACAAATCCTTATCTAAACTAACAAAAAGGCAGAGTTAGAAGGGAGAGGGGAGGGGGCAAGGGGAAAGAGAGAGAGAGAGAGAGAGAGAGAGAGAGAGAGAGGGGGGGGAGGGAATATATACAAATTAACAAAATTGGAAATGAGAAAGGGGACATAATAACAGACACTAAGAAAATCCAAAGAATCCTTAGGTCTTATTTTAAAAACCTATACTCTATAAAATTGGAAAATCTAAAAGAAATGGACAATTTTCTCAAAAGATACAACTTACCAAAGTTAAATCAAGATTAGATAACAATTTAAATGGTCCTATAACCCCTAAAAAATAGAAGCAGTCATTAAAAGTCTCCCAAGCAAAAAAAGTACAGAGACAGATGTGCTTTCCCTCCACCCCCGTAGAGCACAGAACTCTACCAGACTATCAAAGAAGAGCTAATACCAATAATACCAATACTCCTCAAATTATTCCACAAAATAGAAACAGAAGGAACATTGCCAAATTCATTTTATGAGGTCACTGTCCCTCTGATACCTAAACCCACATAAAGACTCAACAACAACAACAACAACAACAACAACAACAACAACAGAATTTCAGATTAATTTCCCTCATGAACATTGATGCAAATATAATAAAATACTCGCCAAACCAAATCCAAGAACACATCAAAAACATCATCCACCATGATCAAATAGGCTTCATCCCAAGGATGCAGGAATGGTTCAACATATGAAAATTTGTCAAGGTAATCACCATATAAACCAACAGAAAGAAAAAAATCACATTATCTCATTAGATGCTAAAAAAGCTTTTGATAAAATCTAATATCACTTTATGATAAGTCTTTGAGAGATCAGGGATATGAGGCACATACCTACACACAATAAAGCCAATATACAGCAAGCCGACAACTAACATCAATTTGAGAGAATCTTAAAGCAATCTCACTAAAATCAGGGATAAGACAAGGTAGTCCACTCTCTCCATATCCATTCAATACAGTACTTGAAGTTTTAGCTAGAGCAATAAGACAACTAAAGAAGATCAAGGGAATACGAATTGGAGAGGAAGAAGTCAAATTATCACTATTTGCTGATGATATGATAGTATACATAAGCTAGTTCTAAAATTCTACCAGGGAACTCTTACAGCTAATAGATTCCTTCAGCAAAGTGGCTAGATATAAGATTAACTAAAAAAAGAAAAAAAAGAAAAAAAAGAAAAAAGAAAAAAGAAAGAAAAATCAGAAGTAGTCCTCTTATATATAAATGATAAACAGGCTGAGAAAGAAATCAGGGAAATAACATCCTTCACAATAGCCATAAGTAATATAAAATATCTTGGTGTGACTCTAACCAAGCAAGTAAAAGACATGTATAACAAAAACTTCAAGTCTCTCAAGAAAGATAATTAAAAAGATCAGAAGATGGAAAGATCTCCCATGCTCATGGATCAGTAGGATTAACAGTAAAAATGGCCATTTAGATTACCAAAGCAATCTAAAAATTCAACATAATCTCCATCAAAATTCCAACACAATTCTTTACAGACCTTGAAAAAACAATACTCAAATTCATATGAAAAAACAAAAAAGCCCAAGATAACTAAAACAATCCTGTACAATCAAAGAACTTCTGAGGGCATCACTGTCCTAGATCTCAGACTATACTACAGAGTAACAGTAATGAAAATTGCATGACACTGGCATAAAAACAAACAGGTTAGTCAATGGAATTGTATCAAAGACCAAGAAGTAATAAGCCCACACGTCCATGGACACCTGATTTTTTTTTTTTATATAAAGAAGCCAGAAATGTATAATGGAAAAAAGAAAACATCTTCAGTAAATGGTGTTGGTGTAAGTGGATGTCAGTATGTAGAAGAATATAAAAAGATTCATATCTGTCACTCTGCACAAAACTCAAGTCCAAGTGGATCAAAGACCTCAACATAAAATGAGCTACACTGAGCCTGGTGGTGGTGGTGCATGACTTTAATCCTAGCATTCAGGAAGCAGCAGGTGGACTTCTGAGTTCAAGGCAGACTGGTCGACAGAGTAAGTTCGAGGACAGGACAGAATACACAAAGAAACTTTGTCTCCAAACAAACAAACAAACAAACAAGCGAGCCCTTGGTCTTTTAGGGCTAGTGAGAGGGGTCAGGGGTTAAGAGCATGACTGTTCTTACAGAGGTCCTGAGTTCAATTCTCAAGAACCACATGGTGGCTCATGACCATTTATAAAGGGATCTAAGGCTCTCTTCTGGTATGTAGGTGTACATGCTGATAGAGCACTCATACATTAAGACAATAACAACAAAACAATAGATACACTGAACCTGATAGAAGAGAAAGTGGGGAACAGTCTTGAACTCACAGGCATGGGAGACAACTTCTTGAACAGAACACCAAACTCATAGACACTAAGATCAATAATTAATAAATGGGACCTAATGAAACTGAAGAGCTTATGTAAAGCAAAGGACATCATCAAAAGGACAAAATTGCAGCCTACAGATGGAAAAAGATCTTCACTAACCCATCTGACAGAGGGCTGATACACAAAATATATAAAGAACTCAAGAAACTAGACATCAATAAACCAAATAATCCAACTAAAATATGAGGTACAGATCTAAACAGAATTCTCAACAGAAGAATCTCTAATGGACATGAAGCACTTAAAGAAATGTTCAATAAGTGGCGGCGCATGCCTTTAATCCCAGCACTTGGGAGGCAGAGGCAGGTGGATTTCTGAGCTAGAGGCCAGCCTGGTCTACAGAGTGAGTTCTAGGACAGCCAGGGCTACACAGAGAAACCCTGTCTCAAAAAAACCAAAACCAAAACCAAACAAAACAAAAAGAAAGTTCAATATCCTTAGTCATCAAGGAAATACAAATCAAACTGACTCTGAGATTCCATCTTACACCTGGGTGACAGCTCATGCTAGTGAGAATGTGGAACACAAGGGGAATACTCACTCACTGCTGGTAGGAATGCAAACTTATACAACCACTTTAGAAATCAATATGGTGATTTCTCATTATTTACAAATTAGAAATTAATCTACCTCAAGATCTAGCTATATGACTCCTGGGCAGATACCCAAAGGATGCTCCACCATTATCACAAGGACACTTGCACAACTATGTTCACAGCAGCTTTATTCATAGGAGCCAGAAACTAGAACCAACCTAGATGTCCCTCAACTGAAGAATGGATAAAGAAAATGTGGTTCAATTACACAATAGAGTATTACTCAGATATAAAAAACAATGACATCATAAAATTTGCTGGCAAAAGGATAGAACTAGGAAAGATCATCCTAAGTGAAGTAACACAGACTCAGTAAGACAAACATGGTATGCACTCACTTGTAAGTGGATATTAGGTGGAAGGTAAAGAATAAGCATGTTACAATCCACAGACCCAAAGAAGCTAAGTAACAAAGAGGGCTGGCTCAAGGAAGGGGAGGCGTGGATCTCACTGAGAAGGGGAAACAGAATAGACATCGTGATGGATGAGGAAAGAGCACTGGATGAGTGTGGGGTATATGTGTGTGTGAGGATGGGTACAGGAAGGATTAGGCCTGGGGAGAATGGAGGGAGAGACAACTGGATTGGGAGGGGGCACATCTCTGGGATGAGCTAGAAATCTAGAGCAATAGAAAATCCTAGGAATCAATGAGGGTGACCCTAACTAAGATTCCTAACAATGAGGGATAAACAGCTTTAACTGGCCATTTCCTGTAACCAGACAAGACCAGTCCAGTGGAGGAACTGGGACATCAACCCAGCCACAAAACCTTAGACCTACAATTTGTCCTGCTACAAGATGTGTGTAAAGGTGGTGCTGAAATTGTGGGAGTAGCCAACCAATGGCTGGTCCATTGCCATGCCATTGAGATCCATGCCATGTGAACAAGCCCATCCCTGACACTGCCCACAGGTCCAGGAGCCAGAGGCTGGATAGCCAGCCCAGCAACACACAATAAAAGCTAACACAAAGCTAGAGAGTTGGCTCAGCGGTTAAGAGCACTGACTGCTCTTCAGAGGTCCTGAGTTCAAATCCCAGCAACCACATGGTGGCTCACAACCATCTGTAATGAGATTGGATGCCCTCTTCTAGTGTGTCTGAAAACTTACACAATAAATAAATAAATAAATAAATAAATAATTTTTTTTGGTTTTTCGAGACAGGGTTTCTCTGTATAGTTCTGGCTGTCCTGGAACTCACTCTGTAGACCAGGCTGGCCTCGAATTCAGAAATCTGCCTGCTTCTGCCTCCCAAGTGCTGGGATTAAAGGCGTGTGCCACCACCATCTGGCTAAATAAATAAATCTTTTTTTTTTTTTAAAAAAAAAAGCTAACACAAATTGGGGAAAAGGTAAATTTAATGATTCCTAATGATAGGAATAGATTATAAAATCTATTCTATATTCTATAGAATTGAGAGAAAATAGACTAGCTCACTGATAGGTGTTTAGCCTAACTGTCATCAGAGAGGCTTTACCCAACAACTGATTGAAACAGATGTAGAGACCCACAGCCAAATGTTAGGCAGAGTTTGGGGAGTCCTGTTGGAAGATGGGGAGGAAGGATTGTTGGAGCCAATAGACAGGAATCAAGGACACGACAAGAAACTCCACAGACGCAACCATTCTGAGCCCATAGGGGATCATAGAAGTTGAACTACCAACCAGGCAGCCTGCAAGGGACTGACCTAGGCTCTCCACACATGTTACAGTTGTGTAGCTTGGTGTTCTTGTGGGACTGCTCACCATGGGAGCAGGGGATGTCTCTGACTCTGTTGCCTGCCTTTGGGACCCTTGTCTTAATAGAAGAGGAGATCTTACTACAATTTGATATGCAATAGCTGGCTGATATCTATGGAAGCCTCCCCTTTTATGGGGGAGGGGAAAATGGGAGAAGAGGAAAGAAGGGAAATTGTGGTCAGCATGTAAAATAAAAAATTAAAAATAAAACAAAAAACATTTTTCTGAGTCTCTTATGGATATAAAATGGAGCCTGGAGCCTCTGAGAGATAGTTTCTTTTCAAGAAAGACTCCAAGAAAGATTCTATATGTGGGGCTGGAGAGATGGCTCAGTGGTTAAAAGCACCAACTGCTTTTCTGAAGGTCCTGAGTTCAAATCCCAGCAACCACATGGTGGCTCACAACCATCCGTAATGAGATCTGACTTCCTCTTCTGGAGAGTTTGAAGACAGCTACAGTGTACTTACACAGAATAAATAAATAAATCTTTAAAAAAAAAAAAAAAAGATTCTATATGTGTAGATTTGTGGATAACCTGACAGTTGGCCAGTCTCATCTAAAGCTTTATGCTCCTTGCCTTACACTCTGGCTCTGGCTTTTCAGGCCCAGAAGGAGACTTCAGAGTGGGACAGGCACAAACTGCTCACTCAAATTCTATTTTTTTGGCTCCCAAAAAACCAAAGAACACTCTACTAGGTAAAAACATTTACAGATGCTTACCTATTAAAAGCATATTTTGAAATGTTCTGGCAGTGATAGAAATCAAATAAGGCCAAAACTATATTAGGCAAGCTCTCTACTACTGAGCTGCATACACAGCCTCATTTTGGAATATCTTACTTTGAGCCAAAGCATATAGTCCTCCCTACTGTTCTCTATCATGTAGTATTTAGTCAATGATGTCTTAAGACAGGTCCTATTTTCTTCCTGGGTAAGCTGCCTTCTGTCACCTGGTCATTTTGCACAGAGCACCCACATAAACTCTATGGGTTTTCCCTGTATGCTCACCTCGCCTTTCTTTTACAGCCTTATTAGTGTACATGGCTATGTGGTGATGCCTCCCATGAGCACTTAGTTCATATGCTGTCTTTTACTACTATAACCAAACTTCTAAAGCATTGACACCTTTGACAAGGGTTAGAGTCCATACAGAGAAGTAACAATGAGCATGTGCTAAGGATGCTTTGGTTGAAATTCTATTAAATGTTTATTTTATTTTAAATATTAATAGAAATGTACAGATATGTAGAGAGAGGTACATATCATTTATAAATGAGGTAAAACTTCTGAGTCTTGTCTGTGGCTACTGGTTTTGCACTTAGCACGTGACTAGCAGATCTTCCAATGTTTCTCACTCTAAGAAACTTGTACTTACAGACTCTTTCCACATCTGTAACTTCTTAAGGATAGGTTCCCATAAATTAAAATGCTGCCAACCTTAACATTTAAATGTAAGTGCATATTCCAAACTAATATCCAAAAGTTTACACCAACTTAAATCCCTGAGTATCTAAGGGTTTTAGTTCCCCATTCCCTCTCTCTAATATTTGCAGCCCCTTAGGACGAACAACAATTACCAACTAGTACCCTCAGAGCTCCCAGGGACCCAACCACCAATCAAGGACTATACAGGGTGGGACTGAATGTTCTGGCAGCATGTGTATAGTAGAGGATTGCAAATTCGATCATCAATAGGAGGAAAGGACGTTGGCCTTGTGAAGGTTTTGTGCCCCAGTGTAGGGGAATGCCAGGGCCAATAAGTGGGAGAGGGTGGGGTGGCAGGCATGGGGAGGGGGAAGGCAAAAGGGGTTTGTTCTTGTTGTTTTTGTTTGTTTGTTTGTTTTTTGGAGGGGAACCTGGGAAAGGGAAAATTTACATGTAAATAAAGAAAATATCTAATAAAAAAAGAGTATAAATTAATAGGAAAAAAAAACAAACATGCTAGGCAGTGAGGGTACATGCCTTTAGTTCCAACACTGGGGAGGCAGAGGCAGGTAGATTTCTGAGTTTGAGGCCAGCCTGGTCTACAAAGTGAGTTCCAGGACAGCCAGCAACACACAGAAAAACTCTGTCTCAAAAAGCCAAACCAAACAAAAAGTTTTGCCAATTAAAAAAAAAAAAAGGTATTCAATAGTTGATTAACAAAGTAAAACCCTGTGATGTACTAAGCAGATCCACAAAGATCTTGAGAATTTTGTATAAACAGAACCAGAAAACTATACTAACAGGAGTATAGAAGAATTTTAATCCAGCAGCATGGCTACTTTGACAAGGGATCACATCCAAACATAGGAATACAGATACACCCTGGATTACAGTATGATCTGGATGGAGTACAGGCCTTCCCTTACTACACAACTTTAATCCCTAACAATGAAGATAAGGTTAGTTTGTATAGTAAACAGCTATGTTTGAAAGTGACGTCTAATCAAGGGGCAGATTAAGTGACGAGTCAGAGAAAGATTTAGTGCTTGGAGTCAATTCTGTTTTCTGGTCTGGGGGGAAATATCTAAGAAAGTCTGACGCTACAGAGTAACAAAACGTTTGTATATATATTTCTAGTTAACTATGTAAACTGAAATGCTATTCAAATTGTACCACTGTGTTGATACATGCCTACAATGCCAGAACTGGCCACAGGCAAGGAGGATTCCAGCAGCACTAGCACAGCTTGGGTTATACAGGGAGGTCCTGCCTCAAGCTCCTCACCCTCATCACCCCAGAAAAATCAACTTTTGCAATGACAAAATCCCATTGTCAAATATTTGCAAATTTGGTGTATAATTCAAAGTACCCCATTTTGAGTGGCATGATTAAAACAAAGCTAGGAATGTAGTTCAACTGAAGTCTCATCTACCTGTTAGGGTCTCATGTGGTTAAGAGGCAAGCTCTATGGCAGCAAAAGCATCTCAAGTATGTGGCATAAGGTCCCCATACTTATCACTTAACCGTCTGTTCCCAGACTATCAGCTGGGTCAGAAATAACTTGATGTGACAACCGAACAGATGATGAAACAAGCTTTCTATTTCATCACATCTTCTGTGAAATAGTCAACCATTTAATACTCAATCACAGACTCTCCAGAGCTAACTGTGGTAGTCGCTAGAACAGACTTCATATTTAATAAGTAATCTTCATATTTAATAAGTAAAAGGAACCAACCTCTTTTTTCTTCTTCTCGTTTTAGTTTATCTTCTTCTATCTCTTTAGGTAATTTTTCCTTTTTTTCTTTTTCCACATCGTTATGCAAATGTTTTGTGGTATAGCTGAGTGCTGGAGAAAGAAGGATCTCTCCATTTTTGCAGAGTTCATCACGAATTCTAATAAAAAATTGCTGAAGTTCTACTGCATCCTCATATATTTCGGAATCTGTCCTATAATGGCATTAAGAGTATCCATTGACACACGAACTGCTTCTTTCACAATACCTCAATTACACATTAAATCCTGCCAAATACTTTACTATGTTCATTGATATATTAACAATATTTAGGCTCAATTAGAAGTGTGTCCCATTAAGTTTGTTAAAACAGAGTATCTGGTGGCTCAAGATATGGCTCAGTGGTTAACAGCACTGGCTGTTTTTCCAAAGGACCTAGATTCAATTCCCAGCATCCACATGGCAGCTTATGTCTATCTGTAACTCCAGTTCCAAAAGATCTTCTAGCTTCCTTGGACATTGTACATAAGTGGGGCACAAACATACATATATCATACAGACAAAAAATAAAATAATACTGAAACAAAACAAAAAACATCCTCCAGAATATTTGAGCCATGCGTTGTGGTAGATGTCAGGGATCCATCACTTAGAAGGTGGAGGTAAGCTGGGCAGTGGTGGATTTAATCCCAGCACTTGGGAGGCAGAGGCAGGTGGATTTCTGAGTTCGAGGCCAGCCTGGTCTACAGAGTGAGTTCCAGGACAGCCAGAGCTATACAGAGAAACCCTGTCTCGAAAAACCAAAAAAAAAAAAGTATATAAAAATATATATGTATATACACACATATATATACACACACACACACACACACACACACACACACGCAATTGACCTGAGTTGTTGTATTTGTGTCTCCTTTTGCTCAAGGCACGCTCTTTTCTTACACATATCAAAGGAAAGGCCTCATACATTTCTCAGATATGTAGGCCTATGAATCAACCAGGGCAGAAGGAGCTAGGAGAATCAAAAACTGTACTATTGCTCTTGACCAAATCCAATATTCAATTTGCGTCTATTTTCTTTTTTTTTTTGGGGGTGGTGGTGGTGCTGGTGGTGCTGGTGCTGGTGGTGTTGGTGGTGGTGGTGGTGGTGGTGGTGCTGGTGGTGGTGCTGGTGGTGGTGCTGGTGGTGGTGCTGGTGCTGGTGCGGGTTCAAGATGATATCTACCTGTCTGCCTCTTGGGTGCTGGGATTAAAGGCATGGGTCACCACTGCCTAGCTTTATCTATTTTCTTAACTGTAGACCCAATTTATAGAAAGTGATAAAAGATTTAGGTTACGTCTTTCTTCTTTTTGGTCCTAAAGCATTGCTACCTTGACTCATAGGACTCACTGAGAACAGAAACTAAACTTTAAAGGCATGAGAATATCCTTTGTAATAACAAGTATAGGCCTGAGAGTTAATCTAAATTCAATTTCTCAAAAGTAACTGATTTGGAGGGAACTGGGACATGCCAACACTCCAAGAAGGAAAAAGTTATGTCATATTTAATATTTGTCTAAATTTCTTTCCTTGTTATTAGAAAACTATAAAAAAAATAAGCTTTATTGAGACACAATTTCACTGATACCCAAACTGGCCTGTAAGAAGGTAGGAAGCGTAGGCAAGCTTTGAACTTGTATGATCTGTCTGCTTCCACCTTACACATGTTGGGATTATAGGTTTAAGTCATCAGGGGTAATGGCAAATATAATAGTAACAGTTATGTAGACATTCTGGTTGGGGGAGTATGGGAGACAAAGCAATGCCAATCAGCTGTCTTTTAACATACGACACTTGAGCACCAGATATCAGAGATACTTTGGATGACTCTCCTGTCAACAATGGGAATTGATAAAGAATTAGCACTGCCAATAACCTAAATGAGTGTTCTAGAGAGGTTCTGGAAACATGTTCTGGGATCTGAAGATGCTAATACTTTTGGGAAAGCAATAAAAACAAAATTAAGTAAGAAAAGAAGTTCCCTAAGACACTGATTTTGAAATCTTTCTTGACCAAAGGTATCTGAAGTTTGTTTTCTTATAATTAAATTCATTTCATAATAGCTTACAATTTTAGTGGAAATTGTAAGTGAAAATACACATTTGGTAAATTACTGTTACACTGAAAGAGCAGATTTATAGTATCAGGCTACCTGATTTAATTTGTTTATTCAAAAATTATTATAAATAATTTACTAATTTTTTTGCTTTGGTTGTTCTTTAAAGACTTCTGCAATATAATTATAGGTTTCAAATTATAGGTTTTCAAAAACATTCTATTGGGAAAAAAAGTAATAGTGAGATCCTGTCAAGAAAATAATAAATAAAAAGCCATGACTGATGTAGCACACCCCAAGTACTAGAACTCAGGAGGCACAAGCAGTTCAGGACATCCAGGGCCATACAATGAAACTGTGCTCAAAACTATGTAATCCATCCATCCATTATCTATCTATCTAGTTGTTTTAAAAAAGTAAGGATTTGTTAGCTTTGTTAGACACCAGGTGTTTACTATGCAAGAACAAAAATTCAAGATAGAAAAACAACCAACTCTAATTTCCTTCAATTGTTAAGTAATCCTTTCAGGTAAGTCAGACATTTTGCAAAAAGAAATAATTAAAATTATAAGAGAAGTTCTATCTCTTCTCTGTACTTGTCTTCCTACGGAGCCTTTTTGCCTGCAAGGGAGTCAGAGTGCTTTTTAGGAATCCTGCCAACACCCTGGTCAACAGTCATGACTCAGCACTGTGCTGCTGTGAATGAACCACTGCCACTGTTCCTGCTCAGATTCCCTGTATTCCGTAATTCTCAGCAGTATTGGTGGGTAAAGGTTATGTAGTGATGAAGGAAGAATATTCTGGAAATCTACATGTGTATTTCATATGAATTTATTTACCAATGAGTACTTATACATCTAAAATGCCTAAAATTAACGTGGACATACTAGATAAACGTCTTATGTATAATTCACTAAACAGATACATTTGAAGCTATTCCTTTTTTTTTCTTTCTTTTGGTTTTGTGAGACCAGCTCTCACTATGTAGCCCAGGCTGGCCTAAAACTCAGAATCCTTCTATCTCTGGTTCCATGAGCTGGGAGTTCAGATATAAACCATTACATTTGGTTTATCAATTATTCTTCTTCTCCTCCTTCTTCTTTTTCTTTTTCTTTTTTTTTTTTTGAGACAGGGTTTCTCTGTGTAGCCCTGCCTGTCCTGGAACTCAGAAATCTGCCTGCCTCTGCCTCTCAAGTGCTGGGATTAAAGGCGTGCGCCGCCGCCGTCCAATCAATTCTTCTTAAGAAACTATTATAATTTTTTCTTTGTGTGTGTGTGTGTGTGTGTGTGTGTGGTTATATGGGTATGTACATGTTCATTTGTATGTTATTTGTTTGTGGGTGTGTGTGCATGTGTATAGAGATCGGAGGTCAAGGTCAGGTGTCTTTACTACCTTCTATCTTTTTTGAGACAGGGTCTTATACTGACTGGCTTGACTAGCTCCAAGGTTCTTCCTATTGTCTATACTCAGCTACCTTCATTCTCAAGCAGTGTAGTTATAGGCCTGTGCCAGCATGCTTGGCTTTTTTTATATGGGTGCTAGGGATCTGAACTCAGGTCTTGCATGGCAATAAGTGCATCCACTAAACATCTAGCTCTTTTTATTGATTCTTAAGCTACAAGAAGTCACAATACTATTTTCATTTACAAAAATTAAAATGGCTTTTGTTTTACTTCTTAAACATTTAAGA
>JADRCD010214219.1:13304-28900 GCA_019843815.1 Montemys delectorum | reverse complement strand
AGAGAGAGAGAGAGAGAGAGAGAGAGAGAGAGAGAGAGAGAGAGAGAGAGAATAAAAGTAGAGCATGTGGAGAGAGAGAGGAAAGGAAATGGGGAAAGAGGGAGAAGAGGGTAAAGAAACAAGAGAGAGAAGAAGGGGCAAGCAGACCCTTTTATAGTGAATCAGGCACACCTGGCTATTGCCAGATAACTGTGGGGCAGAGCCTAGATGAAATGTCAACAACCACCTCTTCCTGCCTCCAGAAACACAGGTAAGTTTCAGTGTCAGGCTTTAAGTACCAACAACCTGAAATTCTTGTCCACTTTCTTGGCAAGTACTAGCAATTAAAAATACTTCACTTTGTTATGGAAAAAGAAGGTTAGTGGCTTAATACTAGTAACTTTTTAAATATCTTATTCTGAAACTCAAGTCTATGTGGTATTTCTAAATCATCTAGTAATGAGTCTTAAAATCCTCCAGAAAAACCACAATACAAAGTCAAACATGAGCAATCTGGACTGGAAGGCAAAGGTCGAATACTAAAGCATTCATTGTACAAATGAGGGCTTGTCCAGATCCCCAGTATACGTGTGGTGTGCTGGATAGGGTGGCCTGTGTCTGTAATCCCATCCTGGGGAGGCATAGACAGGAAAATCTTAGCATCTTAACTGCCATCTGAGCCAGTCTAATCAAAACTGAGCTCCAGGTTTAATGAGAGAAGTGTTTCAAAAGGTAAGGTGTAGGAAGAGTGAAGAGAGCTCCTGTCATCAACCTCTGCCCTCTACATCTGTGCACATGACACACATGCCTACACATACAAGTGTACAGGCCACACCCACAGAGATAGACACACAGAGAGGAGAGACAAGGACGTGACTGAGAAAGGTGATGTGTTAAATCTGAGTGAATTCCTTACCCCATCACCTTCTTCTAGCATGTCATTTCCTTGTTTACAGTAGCAGCCACACCCTGAGCAGTACCCTTCACTTCTCTTTCTCCCTGTCTCTTGTACACATAGACTTGTTGGTCAAATCCAGTTTCTAAAAGTATTTCCTTCATTCCTCCATAACTGCTTCAGTGTTAGCTTTCATAATGTGTTACCAGTGACTATATCTCTTAATATACCTTACATCAGACTTATCCCAACACCGTCACCAGAATTTCATTTCTAAACATGTAAATTGTTTTATGTGACTCCTGACTTTAACATACTCAAAGCACTCACCTCTACCTTTTCTTTGTGAGTTCAAAGTTCTTAATGGTTTTGATCTCTTAAACCTTTATGATTTGACCCCTGTATAAGTTAGGGTTCTCTAAATGGACTTTATATATAAAATGTTGAAAGGAAGATTGCTAAAACAGCTTATAGTCTGTAGTCTCAGTAGGCCAACAGTGGCAGTCTCCTGACAGAAAGCCATGAACCCAGAAGTTGTTCAGTCCATGAGACTGGATGTCTCAAGGGTCCCAGTCTGGTGCTGGAGTCCTAGGAAAGTTTTAGAGAACTGCCAGTTTTCAGTCTACATTGCAGTCCCAAAGAAGTGGGTTTTAACACCATTGGATACCTCAAGAGCAGAATAGATGAACTTGCCAGGAGCAGTGAAAGCAAGAAGGAAGGCGAAAACAGCCAAATCACAAGAATGGCCTCTAGCCAGTTGTTCATATTGCTCTCCTTTGAAACTTCTTGAGACGGGCTTCCATAGTTCACATTGCTCACAGCCCTACTGTGCCCCTCAAGTTCCTTTGAGGATGGCCCATTAAGCTCTGCTTACAGAGTTCAACTGCTTTTCTATTCCTAAGTGCCAAAGTCTTCCACATTCTCCAAAAAGCTGGATGGTCAGGCCTCTTAGCAATAGACCACTTCCTAGAATAACTTCTGTCTTAGTTCCCCTTTTCAATGACCAAGACAACTTATACAAGGAAGCATTTAATCTGTGGCTCACAGTTTCAGATGGTTAGAGTCCAGGACCATCATTATAGGGATCATAGCAGCAGGCTATGGTACTGGAGCAATAGCTGAGGGCTCCCCTCCTCACCCACAAGCATGAGGTGAAGAGGGCTAACTGGTAACGGCATGGGCATTTTAAAATTCAAAGTCATCCCCCCAGTAACATACATCCTCCAGCAATGCCATACCTCATAATCCTTCCTAAACAGCTCATCATCTGGGGATCAAGTAGTCAAACATAATAGCCTATGGGAGCCATTTTCATTTAAACTACTACCAACCTCAAAGTTCCCTGTGATCTCAGATCGCAACATCACCGAACATACCTGTGTCCAGACAAGATGTACTTCCTGGGTTTGTGTGTCTTGCAGTCTGGAATGCAATCTAAGACTTGGCTCTGATTCCACCTTTTCAGCAAGCCCTTCCTGTGACCACATTCTTTGAGTGGACTATTAAGCATCCAGCCCTTGCCCAAGTTATTCCAGAAAATGAAGTCACCATTACCATGGTTGGTCTGATCTTTTCCCCCCTCACTAGATTATGAGTAATATAAGAGGAAGAATCACATTTTAGTTGGGTGTGGTGTCACATGTCTTTAACTCTGGTACTTGGAAGGCAGAGGCAGGTGAACTTCTATGAGTTCCAGGCCAGCCAGGGCTACATCAAAAGACCTGTCACAAACTAACAAACAAACCCCATTTTATTCTTTTATCTCTCTGAAGATCTGAGCCTAGTGATGACTAAAATAGACTACACTGAATACATGAAGAGAGAATAAAGAAAGAGAGAAACTTGTTAACATCTAAGAGTATAATAACTGTGAATTAGAATAGGAAAGATCATAGACCACCAAAAAACCAAGCAACAGAACTGTCTCCTGAGTGTTGGTTTACAGAGATTTACTGTTTTGGAATTCATTAGGCAAACGGGGCATGTGTACAATTGTAACGATATCTACATCCCTTGAAAACTCATTCTTTATTTCAAATTCAAGGAAAAAAAATCAGGCAGGCAGCACAATACACAGAAGCAGATGAACATTACCCTCCCTGTGCCTAACCTATTCATGCATTTGCAGTTAATTATTTCAAGACCTCTGCCTATTTGTTAGTCACCTGCCCTCATTGTCAAGAGAAAAGGGTGGCTTATGAAGATGGGGTAATTTACTTAAAGGTACACAGTGTGTGGTAGAGCAAGGGTTTAATGCAAAATGTGTCTTACTTCTCCCCCTGCTTTAGCTACACAAAGTTTAGCTTGAAAATCTACTTGCTGATGGCCTCTCATGATTCTAAAAATGATGTAGGAGCCTATTTCAGCTATTCATTCATAGATAGCACTGTTAGTATGGAAAAAGCAACGTGTAAAAAAAAAATCAATGCAGAAAGCTTGGGTGTTTTGCAAGGCAGCATTTATGTTCTGAAGCTGTGAAAGTATTGGTATTAGTGTGATTTATCACCCTCTTCTGACCTCTGGAGCCTGGAGAATGGACAGATAGAATGGTCTCAAGAGTCAAGAATTTTACCTTGAGCATGCTCTGTGCTCTGGGGTTCCCTCCCCCACCCTACCCCCTTACTTCCACAAGGGCAAAGCTATTCCAGAAAGGCATGGGTATGACTGGTTTCCAGAAGTCACCTGCTACTTGAACAGAGGTTATCCAAGGTGCTCAGAAAAATAAAACTGATTGCCATGGAACTCTTTTTTAATGATGCTTTCTCTATGTTGTGGGAGGTAGAAATATGCTCCAAATATGAAGGGTCGTTGAGCTAAAAGTAATGAACAAACAGATGATAAGGCAAAATTAAATCTCAATATCTCTGTCTCTGTCTCTCTGTCTCTCTGTCTGTGTGTGTGCGTGCATGCGTGTGTGTGTGTGTGTGTGTGTGTGTGTGTGTGTGTGTAGATAACTTGCTGGAGTCAGCTGTAAAACTGAGCCTTCTAACTGTTTCCGCATACTTAGTTTATTGTTTTGCTTTGTTCTGTCTTGGTTTAGTTTGATTTTGCCTGCAATTTATTTGCCTTACTACATACAGTTTTTCACCCTTAAAGGTTTAAAGTCATTTTCTTTTGTAATGTCACTTTTCAAAAACTTTTTATGCCAATGTTATGTAAGCTAGAACTCAAAACACTGAGATCTTCTCATTGCCTGGGTTTCTCCTGTCCTTAGATGAAATATACTTCGGTTTGCTTTTCTCCTGTTAATGTCTTTGTTTCAGGGGTTCATGTAGACTGAGAACCTGTTATAGTTAAAGAAAATATTTTTCTCTCTACAACATAAATAGGACTGTGTAGCATTGGACCTTCGTGCCTAATAGATTTTACTTAGCACATGCTTTCTCTGATTATGTGTATCAGTGGTTCATTCTTTTTTGTTACTCATAGTAACCCATGATATTGATTGACTACAGTGCATTTATCTGTAGGATGTATGTTTTAATAGCTTCTGGTTTGGAGTTAATATGAATAATAGTAAGTGGGATTGCTAATTCATATAGAATTTTATAAAAAGACAGCCCAAAGTTCCCAAATGGGTTATTCCATATTTAATTCCCACACGAGGAGTGGAACTTCCATGTTCTCACAAACATCTGTGTATTCAAAAAATGACTCTGTTGCTTTTCCAGAGACATATGGAGGTATCTCTTCATAGCTTTAAGTTGTGTTTCTGCCGTGATTCCATAATGGTGCGCAGCTTTGCCTACTGATCTGTCACCTGTACATAGTGACCTGTCTTGGTTAGGGTTTCTAGTGCTAAAATAAAACACCATGACCAAAAGCTACTTGATGAGTAAAAGGGTTAATTTAGCTTACAGATCCACATCAGAGTATATCACTGAGGGAAGTCAGGACAAGAAACCTGGAGGCAGCAATTGATGCAGAGGTCATGAAGGAATGTTGCCTAATGGTTTGCTCCTTATGGCTTGCTCAAACTGTTTTCTTATAGCACCGAGGACCACCAGCCCAGGAGAGCTGGGCCCTCCTACATCAATGATGAATCAAGAAAATGTACTACACATTGCCTACAGGCAGACCTACTTCATAGGGCAATTTTCTCAAATCATTCCACCTTGTGTTGAGTCGATTTAAAATTAATCAGGACAAAATTTTTGTAGGGTAAAGTTTGTATTCATGTTTTTTTAATTTTTGAATAAAGGTGTTTATTTTTTTTTAAGTTTTATTGCATTATAATGAGAAAAGTTACATGATTTCAATTTATCTGAATTTGCTAACAATTAAAAACATATTTTAAGTAAATAGAATTAAATCACATTCTTGTTTTCCTTTTGTACCCCAACTCCTCCCAGAGATCCCCCTTCAATACCTACAATAACTTTTTTGTCATATTCTTTAAAATTTATAATATATTATAACAAAAATGAGTATTATAAAAGTTGTTTGATATAAAACAACAATCAACTTAACAGTCTTATGTAGATGCTTGTTTATGGCAACACAGAAAATACATTTTTCTCAATATAAATTTTAAATAACTCCAAATGTATTAACTGTATAGTTCAGAATAATACATCACTACTAATATTTTCTTAAATGAACATAAATATATAAAATGTTTTTGTTTGTTTGTTTTATGTTTAGTAGAGCTTAAAATTTTGGCTCTTACTGTGTGGTAACTTGATACAAGAGTCATAAATGTCAAGCAAAACATTCAGTCTCACTCTTTGTTGTTCTCTTACCAGCCCTCTCCCAAGTTAATTTTTTACATTTCTTTTGGATATATAAATACTTTTAAGATATGTGAGCTGTTCTGAAAACCATAGTATAGGGTAAAAACATGAAATAAACAGTACTACTAATAGAGAGGCTGGGATAGGAGAAGCAAGATCTCAAGACCATTATGTTGTATACAGCAAGACACTGTCACAAACAAACAAGCTGAAAGTGTATAGAGATTGCACAATATTGGACCTATTTCTCCAATTACCAAATTAGAGAGACCATTGGATGACAGTCAATAAATTTCTATTCCTCATATTTTGGGATTTCAATTGATTAGGATATGTTGGTAATATTAATTCTCATATTAAAATATTAAGAAAAAGAAATTATCACTTCCTGTTGTTTTTGTTGTAAGAAGTGGAATTGGGTTTGTGTGGATTTGTTGAAAGATTACTTTCTTGCTTCTTTTAGGGTGTAGTTTTGCTCCTTATGTTGATATTTTCCATCTATTATCCTTTGTAGGGCTGGATTTGTGGAAAGATATTGTATAAAGTTTGTTTTGTCATGGAATGTCTTGTTTTCTCCATCTAAGTAATTGAGAGTTTTGCTGGGTATAGTAACCTGGGCCGGCATTTGTGTTCTTGTAGGGTCTGCCCAGGATCTTATAGCTTTCATAATCTCTGGTGAAAAGTTTGGTGTAATTCTGATAGGCCTGCCTTTATATGTTACTTGACCTTTTTCCTTTACTGCTTTTAAAATTCTTTCTTTGTTTAGTGCATTTGGTGTTTTGATTATTATGTGATGGGAGGAATTTCTTTTCTGGTCCAGTCTATTTGGAGTTCTGTAGGCTTCTTGTATGTTCACGGGCATCTATTTCTTTAGGTTAGGGAAGTTTTCTTATATAATTTTGTTGAAGATATTTATTGCCCCTTTAAGTTGGGAGTCTTTGCTCTCTTCTATACCTATTATCCTTAGGTTTGATCTTCTCATTGCATCTTGGATTTCCTGGATGTTTTGGGTTAGGAGTTTTTTGCTTTTTGCATTTTCTTTGACTGTTGTGTCAATGTTTTCTATGGTGTCTTCTGCCCCTGAGATTCTCTCTTCTATCTCTTGTATTCTGTTGGTGATGCTTGCATCTACAAATCCTGATTTCTTTCCTAGGTTTCCTATCTGCAAAATTGTCTCTCTTTCTGATTTCTTTATTGTTTCTATTTCAATTTTTAGATTCTGGATGATTTTGCTCATTTCCTTCCCTGTTTGATTGTGTTTTCCTGTAGTTCTTTAAGGGATTTTTGTGTTTCTTCTTTAAGAGCTTCTAGCGCTTTACCTGTGTTCTCCTGTATTTCTTTGAGGGTGCTATATATGTCTTTCTTAAAGTCCTGTATCATCATCATGAGAAGTGATTTTAGATCTGAGTCTTGCTTTTCCAGTGTGATGGTGTGTCCAGGACTTGCTATGGTGGGAGTATTGGGTTCTGGTGATGCCAAGTAACCTTGGTTTGTGTTGCTTATATTCTTACACTTGTTCTTCATCATCTGGTTCTCTCTAGTGCTACTTGACTTTGCTAAATCTGACTGGAGCCTGTCCTTCCTGTGATCCTGGTTGTGTCAGAACTCCTCAGAGTCAAGCTGTCTCTGAGATCCTGTGATTCTGGGATCCTGTGACCCTAGGCTTGTTATGGCACCTGGGAGTGGAGCTTCCTCTGTGTGTTTTGGGAATGACTGCAGAGTTTGCACCCAAGGCTACTTAGGGCATCGGCTGGCCCAGACAGACTGGAAGCAACCCTAGCCACTGTGCTGGCAGAGTTCCTGTGTGCCTGGGTCCTGCTGGTCCCAGTTACTCCCAGTGTTGGGACAGATGTCATGTCCTCCTCACCTCTGATCCTGTGCGTGTTAGAGCCCCTGGGAGTGGAGCTTCCTCTGGCTGTTGTGGGACCAGAAGGGGTGTTTATTTTCTTATCATTGAGTTTTAAGTACAAGTCTTTTACAAGACATATTTATTCTCTGTTAAGATGTTTTATCCTGGTATATTACATGGGAAAGGACATATAAGTGTTCATTAATTTAGAATTTCTGGACATGCAAACCAGAGCCTCATGTATTTCAACAACTACTAAGCAGCAGCCAGACAGGGGGAGAGAGGAATGTATAACACAGGGTTCCATAATCTGACTTAAAAAGAAGCTGCTGTCTATTTTTTTCCTTAACATTTTAAACATTTTTCATAGATAGATAGATAGATAGATAGATAGATAGATAGATAGATAGATAGATAGACATAGAGATATATGGGGTATACTTTAGTGCAAGTGCCCAAGGAGGCCAGAAGGAAGTGTAAAGTGTTGGATCTCTAGAGCTGGAGTTACAGACACTTGTAAGGCACCTGCTATGGATGCTAAGAACTGAGCCCAAATCCTGTGTAAAGGCAGAATATTTACTTCACCACTGAGCTATGTCTCCAGCCCCACCCAGTTTCTAGCATTTTATGGATTCCAGATTCCTACTTTCCTGTGCTAACTGCTTGCTTTAGCTGCTGCTGTTTTCAGCTGCAGCATGAATGTGGAGCTTCTGATTGTTTCTCTGTGGCTGCAAATCAACTAGCCAGTATCTAAGTTTGACAGCCCACACTGGAGGCTCAACAGCATGATGGAATTTACCCCTAATCATGCCTTATTCAAACTGTGGGTGCCAGGCCACTGTCTCCTTGACTTTTGGGGGTCTTCAGAGGAAACAAACTTGAGAATGTTCTCATGCAAAAGTATCTTGTGGTACCCACTGTTCCTTCAAGCACTGTTCCCATAGAAGAACTTCAACTAGAAACTCATAGCAAGGTCCTGTGGTGAGTGGGATTATGCCAGTGGTATTTGGAGCCATACATCACAGACAGACTATGGACTGGCATTCAGCATAGCTTTTCATTGCCCCTCCCTCTCTCTGTGCAATGCTGGGAACTGAATCCAGGCCCTTGCATATCCTAGGCAAGCCTCTACCACCAGCTATATCTCTATTGTCTAACAGTCACTTCAAAAAAACTGAGAATTGGAGAAAAAAAAAATAGTTGGGTATTTTTGGTGACTAAACCCACTATCTAATTTACAATTTTTCCCAACTAGAGAAACCTGATATAACTGAATGTACCTGGCTGAAGAGATCCAATGTCCAGCCTCCCACAGAGGTACAGTGTACACAGAACACAATTCAAATATAAGCTAAGCAGAGGTCATTGATTGGATTTTGGAGTCATTACCTTCCCCAGCACAAGGCAGCCTTCCCTCAGTCACTGTCTTGTGACTGACACTTAGAGAAAAGCCAGCGGCTCATAGAAACTGTTGCCCAGGGCCTTAACTGTGATCCGTGCAATCGTCTCGCCAGCAAGAACGCACGCAGACACCAGGATCCTGGCACCATGGCCGGTGCCATGTTGTAATGGCGATTGAGCCAGCTTGGGCGTGGCTCTCTACACTTAACCACCAATCAAGTCCAGACACTGTCTAGCTCATACGAGAAAATCAATCCTGAAGTTGTTTCAAGATATTGTTTATAAGTATTCTCTCTCACTGTTGTCCACAGTCCCTTATGAGAAACCTAGGTTCCAGTTCTGACCAGTTAGGTGGTCAGCAGTGAGCACACAGGCAGCCCTCTATCCCTCACAGTTTCACTGTTTTCTTTATTTAAGTGCCAGTAGGGAGCTCCCACAATCCTAAGACATCTTTCATATTCAGCATTTCAGACACATTTTTCTAGATCAGGCCTCTCTGGTGGCCACAGTTTAAGTTGCCTGAGATGTGCTGGTATCCTTGGTCTAGAATTTATTCCCTCATTGGTCCCCACCTCTAATGAACTGATTAACTGACAGTCACTCTGTTCAAAACATGAGTCTCACCAAGTTTCAGAGGAGTCTCAAATTTCAATATATTTTTCAAGACAGCAAATAAATCTTGTGACTTTCTAAATATATTTATATTTGTCAGACCATGTGTTCAATCTGGGCTTGGAAACAGCCCACGCTACTCCACTCAGACCACTCAGTCTTTCCTCTCCAGATTTCCTATTAGCTAGGTGTATTGGGCCTACCCTATGCAGTAGCCTCTTGACCTCACCTCTGATCCAGCCAGCAACTGCTATGATGGTTGGTCCACTTAGGCTCCACCAGCTTCCAGGAGACTCAGCCTGAGTGGTTCGATCCATCTTCTTCCTTAACTCCTGCATCTATCATGGCTTGTCCGTCTAAGAGGACCTGTTTCTCCTTCTACCCATGATAGCAGGTCCAAGACTTGCTATCTCCCTCATAAACTCCCTGGCTAGCTGCTGAAAGAGCATTTTATGAGGCTCCTCAGAAGTTTCCAGAAGGGCCAAGTACCACTACCTGTAACATTGACCACTGGATGATGCAATCTAATTTTTTCTGTCCCTGTTGTGTCCTTGGGTGTGTTTGTGGGGTTTTTCGTGTGTGTGTGTGTGTGTGTGTGTGTGTGTGTGTGTGTGTCTTGCTTTTCCAATCTTAAGTTCAGAAACTGCTGGATACACTAATTCATTCAATCCCAGTAATGGGAGAGAGTTACCTCCCTGCTCAAGCAATTGTTACCTTCATCATGGGGTTTTACACAGCTCAGAGTTTGCATAAGTCAGGGTTACTGCTAGATTATCGCACTGGGTTTCAAAGCCACAGTACCTGTAACATAAACATTGACTCTCATAATACCTTTTAAGAGTATGCGTGGTTAGTCAACAGTGTTTTCAGATCAATGAGAAAGGACTTTGGACCTGCTCCCTGCGGCTCAGCATTTACTCTTTTTGTTCTCAATCAACTGTCTTATGTTTAAAAAAAAATCTACACACCATCTCTATCCTGTACCTTTTCACACAAGAATGGAAGAATATGAGGGAGAAAGACACAAACAGCCTGGACATCCATGACTTGATGCTGTGGGAAACCGGCTTGGAAAGCCTGTCCTCCGCCAAGCTGCTGTCTTTCCTGAACCCTGGGTCCATGGTACTGCCATCTACCCTAGTTTAATATGTATTTTCATACATAGCTCAGTCCTAGTCTCTGACATGCTATCAGTTCCTTCTGGGACAATTTGTACAGGGTTAGAGTTGCATTAGTCATAGTTCCTGGGACCTGAGGGCAGAAGAAACTGATCTAGGGTTAGTCTTGTGGTTTCCTCACTCAGATACTAAAAGACTAGGAGCTTTTAGTTCCTGGTAGTTTTCTTATATTTATGTGTGTCCTTATTTAAAAAAGAAAAAGTCTCCAGTAGTCTGTTTATTTTTAGCTATCATATTAAATATCCAAGTGGAAAAATAGAAGATCATAGACCCAAAAGGTCGCCTGTTAGCTTCCCAGCTGGAGTCATGCTGTTTAGAAGCTCAAAGTGGCTAAGTCTCGAGCCATTAATACCCTGGGAAAAAGTGGAGTGCAGTTTGTCCCTCTGAGATGTTTTCCTGGCTTTAAAGACAGTTTTACACGATATTTGGCAAAAGAAAACCCATAATAGCCAAGTACAGGTAGGCTTTTTAGGCACAGGAATGAGTGTCAACAGGACCTCTTAATGTTCTTCTGGCTAATCTTAAACTGCAGGCCAGACCCAACCAAGGCACAATGGAATTTAGATGCAGCCAAGAACTCACTAGCATCAAACCAGTCTAGGTCTGCAGGCGTGTGTGTGTGTGTGTGTGTGTGTGTGTGTGTGTGTGTGTGTAACTCACTAGTTTATAAACCGGAAGGTTAGTGTTAGTAACAGAAATGACTCTCAGAGCAGATGCTGTTTCTGATGACTGCCATATTGCCAGCTCTGATGTGATGCTAACATTTTGAGCCTAGATGAAGTAAAAATTAGCATTAGACACAAAGGGTGAGATTTTATCTAAAGACCTAGAAATGTCATTGTCAACATTCAATTCTCTGCAGAAAAATGAAGTGCCCTGAATGTGCAGTTCCTCTGTGTCTACAGGGCTCAGACGTGCAGCAAATACTCCTCATCACAAAGCCCTTAAAATGTACAGGCCTAAACTCACAAACTTCCTGAATCCAATATGAAGACTCTGGGGGCAAGTCAGGAGGTGACCCCACACAGAAACGGTGTCTTCCTTCTCTCCTGGAGATGAGGGTGGAGAAGTATCAGTAGCTCCTCCCCTCTCTACCCACTCAAAGACTTCAGTCTGGTAGGCAAACTGGAAAGAACTCTGGACTGTTGTTGACTAGAAGAAATCAGGGAAATGAGCAGGCCAGGTAATTGTGAAACAATTTAACAAAGATAAATTAGCAATAAGACGAGGCAAAAGGATTTCTAGAGCCACTCAGGTATCCAGGGTAAAGTAAGAAGGCAATGAAGTAAGAAGAGAGCAATTTAAAAATTAACCCATGTGTGAACATACTCTGCTCAGAACAGGAATTCAGAAGCAAACAAAGACCAGTTGAGCCCCTCCTCCCTCTGGAGCAGGATTGGCATTTGAGGAGAGAAATTGATTGTTGGAGAACCCACTCTGCTGGGTAATTAAACAAGGATGTCGATCAATAGTCAGTAGCTGGGATTTGGAGGCGCACTGGCAAGCTAACACAGGGACACAGAAGGGAGAGTGAGGAACTGCTGGTTGCTTCAGGCAAGGCTAGAGCCTTAAAGGTTTTACATTAAAAGATAAACACATGCTCTTTTCACTTTCCTTGCTTTAAAAACTTCTCAGATTCAGCATTAACCCAGACAAAAGGAAGGGTCTCCACTTCAAACATTCGTCTCTTGGTGACAGGTGACAGTTTTAAAGGGTCCAATTTGTGATTACAAGGTTCACTTATACAATGCAATTAAGCTGCTGGTTAGGTTCATGTTGCTTTAAGAAAAATACGATCACGTTACTTATTAGCTACCTTGAATCTGTCTCCCTAAGAATTAGAGGGCTGGCCAAGGATCAGTCGTAGCAAAGCTGGAGCTATCAGCTTTTCTGTTTGTTGTGGTCATAGAACCCACTGAGTCATGAGCATGCTGTGTGTATGGCTAAATATCCGCAGCTGCCCAGGCACAGGGCATTGTCATTAGATGACAAGGCCCACTGGCCACCTGCCAAGACATCTGACACCAATGGGAGAAGGCTAACCTAACTCTACTCCAGAAGCTGGGTCGTGGGTTCTTGTCTTCAGCACTCAGCAGAGGAAGCTGGGAGATGACCGGACCAGTGAAAAATCAGAAATAGAAAGGGCATGCCTTCAGATCTCAGATGCATGGAAATGACCAATGCTGTCTCTGTGCTGCTGCCTTTTCTTGGTCTTGGTGGAAGTAAAATGGGAAGAAGACTTGGGGCCATCACCTCACCCTGCACCCTGCACCCTGCACCCTGCACCCTGCACCCTGCACCTTGCACCCTGCACCCTGCACCTTGCACCCTGCACCCTGCACCCTGCACCCTGCACCCTGCACAGACTTGTCCAGAATTTTCTGCATTCCTGGACTATTACAAAGGAAACTAGCTTCTTCCACTCCTTGCTTCCACGAAGTCTAAGCTTTCTAGCTGAGAGTAGTTGCAAAGGTGGTGTAATTGTTCTACAAGCTGCTCTACTGCGAGGGAGTCCTGAAAGCACAGCTGGCTAACTCACAGCAAAAGAAGCGATTGGTGGTTATGGAGGAAAGAGGTGGTCTACGTGTGAACACGTGATTTCAGCACAAAGATTTAGGCTACAAAATTCTGGAGTCATTCATAGAACAGACTGCACTCCAAAGACGGAGAAAGCAGGATTTAGTGCTTATTTTGTATCTTATTATTTTTATGATAATAATAATGATTATTTTATTGATATTGTTATTGTTAATGACTACAAGCCTCAGGTGAGCTGGGAAACTCCAGACAGGAAAGTTAACACACTAATAACATCTTCTGGCAGACAGAATCTGGGAAGTCACTGACAAGAAGGTCAACATATTGATAAGAACATCCAAGTGGCATTTTATGACCCTGATACTGCAAGAAACAGATCTGCAGATGAAATGTTTGCATCCTAAAAGTGCCCTTTTCTCCCCTATAAAAGCCCTCAAGCTCACTGTGCCTGAGCACAGTCTCCTTCCCTTCAGAGGGACTCCCCCACTTCGTTATTCTAATAAAGATGATCTGCTTCCATAGAGGTCAATCTCATGGCTGTCACTCCTGACCTAACCGCTGTTGATGATGATGATGATGATGAGTGTGTGTGTGTGTGTGTGTGTGTGTGTGTGTGTGTGTGGTATACTAGATGATGCATTTTCACAGGGTGCAGAGGAATTCAGAGAACTGCTTTTGGAAGTTGATTTCTTTCAGTGTGGATTTTGGAGTTGAATTTAGGATGTCAGTTTCGCAAAGCAAGTACTGTTTTCCCACTGGTGGACCTCAGTGGATTGAAAGAGGGTGGTGGTAATGGTTTTTTGATAACATGAATGTACTCAGTGTTACTCATTGGAAGAGGTTGTAAAGAGGTTACAAAAACCTGTATATTTCATAATTTAGCCTTAGTAAGAAAACTTCTACGTCATGTATTGCAAGATTATCCCCTGCATAATTCATATGAACACACAGCTCACTCCTTAGATTTCTCCTTGTTTGATAACACATGCCAGTTACTGAGAGGTTCCTGAAAGAGATTTCAAGGAACGAGACATACCTGTGTCCATCCCGCTCAAAATGTCCATAAGAGCGTGTGTGCCTAGGTCCTTCTGTTGATGTCCTGCTGTGTGCATATCTGCCTTCCGTACCCAGTGCCATTGCTGAGACTCCTGAGGGGGGGCGTGCTGGCCTCCAACCACCATTCTCTCTGTGTGCCCAATTTCAGGTGAGCCTTTCCTTGCCCATTCTCAGAGGTATATGGCCCATCCAGCAAAGTTACCACTTCCTGGGGTACTTAAGACAGCTAAGCTTTTCACAGGAAGACTTAAAACAGGGAAATGACTATGGGCTATGCTGTTCTCACTCTTTCCCCTGGGTTTTATACTTCTAATCATATTCTGTCTGTGCTCCTCAGATCTTAGACATTACTTAGCTCCTCTCTGTGGGTAGTTTCATCAAGTTAGACCCTAATGGTGCCTATCATCCCTCCTACCCAGGAGGACCCTGTGCCAAGTGAAGTTGTTCAGCAGGCACAGGAATGCCTCCAAGGCACCTTCTAAATCTGTCAAGGCCAATTTAGAAGCCAAAGTCTGAGGCCAAATGGAAACATTGGGAATGCAGTAGTGGAGAACTGAGTTGGCCTTGGCCTGAAGGCAAGTTATTACTCATCCGATGGGTATCTCCAACCAAATGAGACCCATGTACATTGGCAGGGAGCATTAGACATTAGCTAGGAAGATTCTGTCTTCATTCCAGCCTGTAGCTTACCATAGAACAAAGGAATACGTTTTCCTAACCATAGATTCAGTGTCTAGAAGAAGCCCATCCTCTTATATATACCTGTAAAGTCAGACCCAACAGAAGCCAGGCCTATGGGTCTACAATCTTAAAAGGCCCCCAAAGGTACTGGGAATGACGACTCAGAGCAAAAACGATCACAGGAGAGAAGCCAAAGCCAGTGCTTTGTGTCAGTTTTTGTTCCTGGGAGAGCACAGGCGGTCCCATCTATCTTACTCAGTGGCTTATTTATCTAAGTGGGATGCTGGGATGGGAGGCTGTATCCAATAAGGTGACTGTGAATAACCATAAAGGGCCCTCTACCTCACACTCTTAGCTGTCACCACATGCTAGCCACACAGATACCATACAGCTCTGTCTTCCTCCTCTCCCTTGGCATTCAGAAGGACCCCTTTGTTGCAGATAGCCCTGGGGCTAATTATATTTGATGTTAATTCCATTCTCCTGTGAGGGGCAGCGAACAAGGAATGAGTCAGCACTCACATGATTTCCAGTAAACCTTCTTCCCACCTTAAATGAAAAAATAAAGGCTAGAGCCAGGGATTGGGTAGAGAAAGAGGGGAAGGTGGAGCTAAAGGTTTTGGGAGAAAAGGAGAGGGGGGGGAGAGAGAGAGAGAGAGAGAGAGAGAGAGAGA
>JADRCD010214219.1:0-13204 GCA_019843815.1 Montemys delectorum | reverse complement strand
AGAGAGAGAGAGAGAGAGAGAGAGAGAGAGAGAGAGAGAGAACGATGGGAGACAGAAGAGGAGGAAGAAGGAAAGCAGAGCAGAAGCACATGGCCTCGAGATGGGGAAGATGGTAGTGTAGTGGTAGATTTGCTCAATCTAAGTGCACAGCATGCATTCATATTAATTGAGTTGTGTTTTCATTGCTGGGGCATATTTGGGTTGGAGATTTACCACAATACCTCTTTATTTATTCTCTGAGTCAGAGAAATCTGGGGTTAAGAGAGAGAAATCCTTACAGGAGAAAGTTCCCAAGAAGGTCTGTGTGCTGGACAGTGAGTTGCAGGGACTCGGCATTCCCAGGCTAGCATATCCCCACATTTAGGGACGAGGTGGAGATGACAGTGATGAGGGAGTCACTTCCTGTGAGGAGCCCCTGTCAGCACTCACAGCAGGCAAAAGGTGCCATCTTTCCTGGCTCCTCCTTCCTCAATCTGTGACAGCATGCTTCCCCGACACATCCTTCCTTCAGGCCACTTCAGCCCTCCTTACTCTCTCTCTGTCTCTTCCTACCCAGACTTTAAATCTTTACGTGCACGAAGCAAAATCCAAAGAGACTAACTCAGAGCCAGGAATCCTGAATTTGAATGGCAACGGAATGACTCATTGTCCAAGTAAATTTAAACACACTACAGGTACAATTTTATAGCTTTCTGCTCCTAGTGATGGTCCCATCCATCCCTCTGAGCTGTTGGTGACCAGACAAGCAGTGTGAACCTATTTGGGGAGCTTGTTCTATTGCTTTGTTTGGTTTTGTTTTTGATGTTTATTTTTGATGCATAGTCTCCCTATGCAGCTTGGGCTGACCAAGAACTTAGATGATTCTCCTTTCTTAAGCTTCTCAGTGCTAGGACTACACATTACCCTACCCTACTCCAATATGGGCATTTCTAGTGTTCCCTTTAGCTTGCTGCCACATTGAATCAGCAACTAACTCTTGCTGATTCTGATCTCCTCTGGATCTCTCCAGCGTGTTCTTGCTTTTCATAATTACTAGAACATTGACCTCCAGCACTACTCTTTCCCATTGGCTTATCCCAGTGGCCATTCTCTGTTACAGAGTCAGATTCCTGGCTGTCTGGTAGCTTTCATCTGTTAGAAGTGAGATGCATAGTCCCCTCTCTAACTCCACTACATTGAAAGTACCAAGAGTCAGGTCCAATTTCGAGGCACAAAGATCCCTCCAAACCAGCAGGAACCAAAACCTGAGTGCTTCTGATTTTTCCAGCTCTCTGCCTTTTAGTTGAAGCAGGTGTTATAAGGAACTACCAGCAAGAGTCAATTAAGTGGTTAGATGATGGAAATCTTCTTAAGCAGATAGACAACAGACTCCAATGGGAGATCTCTGAGCCATTCCAGTGACAAGGTATTCATACACTGTTCACACAAAGGCCAAGCTGCCCATACAGTTATGTTGACAGTTCCAACAGACATGGCTCATTCTGCCAATGCAACCAAACTTTTACAGCCAGGACACTGATGAAAAACACTTCCGGTTTTCTTAGCAAATTAGCAAATAATTATTACTAAAATGGTAATATTAAACTATAGACCATGAAAAGATAAAGCAACCCTAAGAACATCATCGTACAAGTTCCAACATTTAGCTATATTTAGAGTAAACAGATTCCAGTGCGTGTCGTTGAAATGTGGTTAAGTAGTATGTTTTTCAGGTGAGTCGTCTATACTATAACAATGTTATCTTAGTCTTCTCAAAGAAAATACTATAAACTATATAGCATGTGACTGACAGAAGCTTGTCATTGTGGGTCTGTAAGGTAGAAAGGTCAACATGTAAGTACTAGCAGAATACATCTGCTGAGGAACTGCTTTTGGATTCTCTGTCCTCACATGGTGAAAAGAGGAGTAAGCCCTCTGATGTCTCCTCTGTTTTACACATAGGTGAAAGGCCATCTTCAGGCTTAGTCGTTGGCATACAAATTTGAAGTGGCTACAGACATTCAGACTGTATTCCATGGCACATGTAGACTTTCTTTTCTGCCCACCAAATTGTCTCTGTACAAACCCGACAAGTTTAGTGCATCTCCGTCTTCCTCTGAACTTGACTGAGTACATACTGTGTCAATAACATCTCTCTGATTCAACAATTCAACATTACCTTATCCATTCACTTATCCAGCAAATATTTGAACTTCTTAGAATAAAAAAAAAAGTGTGTGTACTAGAAACAAAGGGGTTAAATAATACACTTTCATGGCTTCAAGGGGCTCTCGGGTCAGGGAAATTCAGACCTTGAAGCTGGCAATCACACAAGGGCAGATGCAAACAGACTTACATGGAAGCAGAGAGAGACACCTCTGAGAGGAAAGATTCCATCCTGAGTCCTTCTAAAGGCGATTTGGACAGCTGATATGAGCCTCAGGGAACTATGGGGAGTTACATTGTAGAAAAGGGAACATTCCAGTCATAGAAGAAAATGGCTGATCAATAAAATTAAAATTTACTAAGTCTTCATCTGGTCCAGGCTCTCCTCTAGGAAATCCATGCATATAACCAACCATCCTTTTTTCCTAAACACACCAGGAGATGCTATTAATATCTCCACTTTACAGATTAAACACCTGAGGCTGAAGCCAAAAAATAACCTGCCTAGGGTTGTCTTAATGAGAAGTGATAGAGCCAGGATTTGAACCCACATTTCTGACTCCTAAGACATACACTATTATCTATTCAACTCTAATTTATGGCAAACCAAATGGGTCTGAACCTGAAGCAAAAGTCAGAATGTTGTGCTATACAGTCGGAACGGAATTCAGGGAGAGCAGAGGCCACATGGTTCACAGCTGGAGCACAGCTACCATAGAGGAGCTGAATGTTCAGTGGAGGATCAACAGAGCTGGGTGACTGAGCTAAGAGGAAAAGAATTCCCAGAATAGGTTGCTGAACCAAACACTATTCAGACAGTAACTCGCCTTTTTAAGCAGCTTCCACTATCCAGATAGTGACTCGCCTTTTTAAGCAGCTTTCCTTTTGGAAGTAGGGCTTATAGCCTGCTCCCCATCAACAGCTATTTGGGCATCTTCCATGAGGCACACACTGTTCTGGGCAGAGGAAATTCCACAGGGAATAAAATGGACAAGGTCCCTTTTGTTAGAGAGCTTAGAACAACCTTCTCCTTACCTGACCTCTTGTATTCTGAGACTGCCAAGGAAATAACAGGCAGCTACCCCTATACACCAGTAGCTGGGCATCTGCAAGGGATGCCCACCCTTTTATGAATCCAACATCTTTATGTCCTGCTTAGGTCCACAAGATCACCAGAGCCACCCAGCCAATGCCACATCTACCAGATCCCCACCCTAAGGAATCTTAAGTAGTTACTTATCTGGGCATCAAGGGCTTTTTCAGGGGACATACTGTGACTTCTAAAGTTTCCCAGAGCAGGCCACACCTGATGAGTCAGCACAGCCCCCTAGAGCTCTGTGTGCTTTGGCTGTGGGTGGCTATGGATCAGGTCGTGGGATATTTTTTCCCTCTGTGAAGAATGTTCCACTATTCACATTCCATTCAGTAGGACTGACTGTAGCGCAAAAGGGATAGGGAAAAATTCAGCCCAAAGCATTTGATGAGAAATACAGTTTCCAGATCTCATGTCTGTTTTTACTCTGAAGCTCAGCCTGCTGCCTGTGACAACTGGGCATGTGCCTTGATGGGTTCTAAGTGAAAGTATCAGGGAAAGGAGTTCCTGAGAAGAGTGCACTCTGTTCCTAGGGCCAGGAGAGTTAAGGGGAGACGAGACTCATTAGCCACATCCTCAAACAGTCTGTGCAGAGGTTGATCACTTGCATCTTGCATAGTATATTGAAAGATACAGCACTGAATTTCAAGCTTCCTTTAGAAAGGAGGAAGTCTCTGTCCAGAAGGCTGAGGTGGCCATGACCTCAGCCCCCAAACAGGGTTCTCATTGGAATACCCTCAGACCTACATTTTACCTTCACTTGAGGTCCTGAACAGTGTGTTTCCTTGTCCCCAATGTACCCCTTTGAAGGCTAAGCTGATTATCAGTGCCAGGTTCCCTCCTGGGGATCTGAGCACAGCAGAGGATGTATTTCTGCAGCACCTCCCAGCCTCAGAAATATGTTTTTTTTTTTTTTCTTTTCCTGTCCTGGGTCATGTCCTATGGGGTTATGATCAAGGATTGAGATAATGCAATCTCAGGCCCTTTTATGGAATAAACACATAGTCAGCTCTACACAAGGGTCAACTCTGGACTTGGAGTTACTAAGCTTGACACCACACACACACACACACACACACACACACACACACACACAGAGCAATCTGTAAGAGGCCCTGTGAGTTGATAACTCCAGAAGAGAGGCCTTTCCCAGATCAGGCACAAGCACCCCTTTAGGATCATATTTAAGTGAGAATCAGTGGAAATTGCCATTCAAAGCCTTTATGGCAGGCCAAAGAGATGGTAAAATCTCTTCCTGTGGAAGCTTGACAACCATACTTCAATCCTTGAACCCACAGTAGAGGGAGAGAGTCAACTCTCAAAAGGTTAATTCTACATGCCTGCTGTGGCATGTATAGGCCCACAATCACATACGCTTGTGTGTGTGTTTGTGTGTGTGTGTGTGTGTGTATGCATCACTCACACACACAAGGAATATAATAGTAATAAAGATAATTTTTTTGAAAAGTCTTACTACAAAACAGAATTTTTTCTCATTATAGGTGAAAAGTATAAAAGATATAAAAATAAGTTTTTTATGACCCCTAGCAGACTGAGCAGAACTAAGAATGCAGGTCAGCCAGTTCAGAGCTCTGGTTCCAGGAACTTGGCTTAACTCAGAGCCTCAGGGCTCTGGTTCCTGAGACCAGCCCCTCCTGGCCGAACTACAATGAGGGCAGAACTAGGAATAAAGGTCAACTGGTTCATGAGGCTTTCCACCCTACTGATGGGTAGATAAAGATTACATTCCTACAATGAATATGTTCCCCTCCCTAACTGACTAAATACCTTGGGTTGGAATTCCCCCTCACTCCCCCTAGTTTGTGGTTTTTCCCTTTAAATACCCCTTGTTCCTTGTGCTACAGGTCAAACTCCTCTGGCCTGCTAGGCTACGTGTTCGATCCCAGATCTGGCTTCCCCTGAATAAACCTCATGCTGTTGCATCAAGATCGGTCTCTCGTGAGTTATTGGGTGGTCGAGTCATCCCGAGACTTGAGTGAGGGTCTCCCCAGCTCTGGGAGGTCTTTCAATAGGCAATTTGACAATCTCAGAATTAAGCACTACACTAGTCCAAAGTCTGTATAGTACTAGATTTGGTGCCACCATTCACCTTGCTACTCATAGCAGCCTCTTTATGGACACCAATGCAATCCAAGCTCATCTGAGAATACTCAGTTGTTCAAGACTAAAACACAACTGGCTACTCCTTTCTTAAATTTAGGGAAAAGGTCAAAATCTCAAGAAGTCTCCAGCAGCAGGAATTCCCAAGGCACCTCTAGTTTGGCATCTCTACTGTGTCTCAACATCCTCACACAACTTTCCTATTGCCACTCAGCAATACTCCAGGATATAGAGCATGCCTTTGAGCTGGTCTAGCTACCAAGACATTCCTGCCTGCTTTGGAGCCTTCCTGCATGTAAGATACACTTTGTTTCTAACTATGTATTCACCTTTGGGGCTTATCCACTCCTTGCTCTCCAAACACAAGTTATCTCTGTATTTCTGGGTCCATCCACAGATACCCTAAGATAGTGGAGACTTCACACAGAACTTTTCAAACCTTAGTCTCTGTCCTTTCTCTAGCTATGTCATTAGAAAAAGAAGCTTAAACAATGTTTTTCTATTTCACTGCCACTATTCCTTTTGTACTAAAGAATTGGCCATAGGCTCAGCACTGTATGGTTTTCCACCCTTCCTATCCCTGCCCCCAGTTTACAATGAGAAAGCTGAGGCTGATCCTCAGAGATGTCACAGTGAACTGACAGAGTGGAGTTAACTCTCTGGCCTGAGTCACCTTACCTGGTCTATCTCAGTGCTTCTCAAAGTTGAGAAGTTGTCAGAATTGTCCACAACATTAGTAAGGAGCAGATATGGACGCACACACCTATAATTCCAGAACTGTAATTGCTCCCCACCCCTGGTCTACATAATGAGTTCCAGGTCAGCCAAGACTACATAATGAGACCATGTCTCAAAATAAAACAAGACAAAACAAAGCAAACAATCCTCCCACCCCCTCCACCCCACCTCCCCACCACTTCCCCACCACCACTGCCAAAAAAAGACTCAGGTTTGTGTCCTCCAATCCCTGATTCTGTCGGTTAGACTAGAGCCTACCAGGATGCATTTCTAACAAACTGCTCAGGGATACTACTTCAGGGCCCTGCTTTGAGAACAGCTGCCGTAGACAAGCATGATCTTAAGTGCAATGTGGAAATAAAGGTAAATATGGGGAACACCTTAGCCTTCTCTTCACAGTCTTTATACTAAGTTCAATGTTTCATACAATGTAAACTTTACAGGTTTCAGGGTTTTTGTTTGTTTAGGTTTTGGTTTTTGTACATTTTTACAAAGAACTACTACATGGGGACTTACAGTGCCAGCTACTTTTCCCAATGCTTTGACACTCACAGCTGAAGGAACGGAGTGCTTATTTTACCTCACAGTTTAAGAAAGGACATTGTCCATTGTGGTGGGGTGACTGAGGCCCCTGGTCACATTGTGTCTTCAGTCAGGAAGGGGAGAACAAGAGGAAGTGAGTCTAGGCTATAAAACCTCAAGCCCAACCCCCAGTAACTCACTTCCTCCAGCGTTGCTCCACCTTCTAAAGGTTGCACAACCTTCCCAAACAGTGCCACTAGATAGAGAACCAAGTATTCAAACACGAGAACCCACGGGAGACACTTCATATCCAAACTACAGCAGATCTGGTGGCTGATGTTTCTCTACACCGGTTTACGGGATCCTGGAGACAGACATATTATTACTTCATCCTGGTATGTGTGTATGGGAGGGTGGGGTGCAGGTTGGGGCATAGCATAAAACATAACACTTGTCAGATGCTTTAAAAGTTTAAGAAGTAATATTTCATGAATATGAGAACTATATGAAAATTAAAATTTTGGGAATCCACAAACAAAGTCTTATTTCAACCTGTTCCTTCATACATTTGTCTGTGGTTGTGTCCTATAAAGATAGCGATAGAGTAATTTCAATGGAGACTCTATGCCCCAACAAGTCTAAAACTTTCATACCATCTAGTGCTCCCTCAAGATGCATCCCTGACTTTTGCTCTGATTTTTGTGCTAGGAATTTTCAGAATAAGGTACATTAACCTCCCCAGATGTTTCAGTTTGTTTGTTTGTTTGTTTGTTTGTTTGTTTGTTTCAAACAGTATATTCATTTTCCCCTATACTTACTGGTCTTAAGAAATATTACGTGGATGTCTGATGGTTGTAGTGGGAATAGTTCTACTCTGAGGATATTTCTTCTAAGTACACTAATAATCTTTTCCCCAGACAGATACTATGCTCAAATTATGAAAACAAACCTCTCCACTTCCAAAGTGAACTCTTAAATAAACCAAGTCAAATACAGTTTTCTCTTTGGTGACCAGAAACCTTCATAGAGAGTGCAGAATTAGGAAATCTTTGCTTCTCACTGAGAATACATGTATCTCTTCCTGAAAGAAAAACATTTATATATAAACTTACACAGCTCTGCAAATACCATCCAAATTTCTTATAGATCTTTGCAGTGTTTCCTTCTCCTTTTTTTTTTTTTACATTTTTATTGACTATTTTTTATTTACATTTCAAATGTTATTCCCTTTTCCCACTTTCCCCCTCTCAGAAACTCCTTATCTCATCCAGCTTCCCCCTACTTCTATGAGGGTGTTCCCCTTTCTAAGAAGGACCGAAGCACCCACACATTGGTCTTCCTTTTTATTGAGCTTTATGTGGTCTGGGAATTATATCTTGGCTATTCCAAGCTTTTGGGCTAATATCCACTTATCAGTGAATGCATACCATGTGCGTTCTTTTGTGATTGGGTTACCTCACTCAGGATGATATTTTCTAGTTCTATCTATCTAAGTACACTAATAACCTTTTCCCCAGACAGATACTATGCTCAAATTATGAAAACAAAACTCTCCACTTCCAAAGTAAACTCTTAAATAAACCAAGTCAAATACAGTTTTCTCTTTAGTGACCAGAAACCTTCATAGAGAGTAAAGAATTAGGAAAACATTGCTTCTCACTGAGAATACATGTATCTCTTCCTGAATGAAAAACATTTATATATAAATGTATAAATGCCTAAGAATTTCACAAATCCATCATTTTTAATAGCTGATAGTACTCCATTGTGTAAGTGTATCCATTCCTCTGTTGAATGGCATCTGGATTCTTTCCAGATTCTGACTATTATAAATAAGGTTGCTATGATCATAGTGGAGCCTATGTCCTTGTTACATGTTGGAGAATCTTTTGGGTATATGCACAGGAATGGTATAGCTGAATCTTCAGGTAATTCTATGTCCAATTTTCTGAGAAACATTTCCACAGTGGTTGTACCAGCTTGCAATCCCACCAGCAATGAAGGAGTATACCTCTTTATCTGCATCCTTGCCAGTATCTGCTGTCACCTAAGTTTTTGATCTTAGCCATTCTGACTGGTGTGAGGTAGAATCTCAGAGTTGTTTTGATTTGCATTTCCCTGATGACTAAGGATGTTGAACATTTCTTTAGGTGCTTCTGAGCCATTCGGTATTCCTCAGATGAGAATTCTTTGTTTAGCTCTGTACCTCATTTTTAATAGAGTTATTTGATTCACTGGAGTCTATCTTCTTGAGTTCATTATATATATTGGATATTAGCCCTCTATTAGATTTAGGATTGCTAGCTGCTGCGGGCTGGGCCAGTCAAGGGTCCCTCAACCCGTGGAAGAAATTGGGGTCCCGGTAATCAGGCGGGCAAGGAGTTGGCAAGAATGACACACAGACTCGAACACAAGTGAGCGTTGAATCTGAGTGTATTTTCTCAAAATAGGCATCAGACTTTTATGGTCATTACAGAAGGCAAAAGGAAGCTAGATAACACACTAGTCAAGGTACACTGAGGTCATCTGAAGCACAGTGGTTCTATAGAAAAGTATATTCATTTAAATTGACAGGAACTAAGCAGTGGTTACAACTGAAAGAAAGTCAGCTTTATCTAAGGTCATCTTAATCTTAGATGCCAGGTGCAAATAGCTTCCATTCAGTCTATTATACAGCCCAGGACCAGCCAGTCCTTAGTAAACATCCAACTATGCTAATTTTCTGGGCTAGCAGAGATATGCCCCAGGGATCCCCTTACCTAGAACAAAAAAAAAAAATCTAATTCCTGGGAGTGATTCAGCTGCAATTCTAATGTGGTCTATAATGAGGATTCTTAAACTTCAATGCCTGACCTCCTTCACTATCTCCCTAACAAAGCCAAGGCGATTAGTCTGAATGTGTAACATTCTTTACAAAATTCCAGGCTAAGGTTCAGCTCAGCATAGACTAGGGTATTGGAACATTGGTGAAGGTCTGAAAGCAATGTCCAATTTAGCTTAACTATTAGCAGATCATTCCTTGGGGGCACAATATGTGCTTTGAGCTTTAATAAAATTTCTTTGATGAATGTGAGTGCCCTTGCATTTGGAGCATAGATATTCAGAATTGAGAGTTCTTCTTGGTAGATTTTTCCTTCGATGAGTATCATTTGACAAGTATAGATTTTTTTCTTTTCCTTATCTTTTGATAACATTTGGTTGAACATTGCTTTTATTCAATATTAGAATGGCTACTCCAGCTTTTTTCTTAGGACCATTTGCTTAGAAAATTGTTTTACTCTGAGGTAGTGTCTGTCTTTGTCACTGATGTGGCAGCAAAATATTGGGTCCTCTTTATGTATTTAGTCTGTTAATCTATGTCTTTTTATTGGGGAATTGAGTCCATTGACCTTAAGAGATATTAAGGAAAAGTGATTGTTACTTCCTTTTATTTTTGTTGTTAGAGATGGAATTATGTTTGTGTTACTATCTTCTTTGGGTTTGTAGACTTTCTTGCTTTTTCTAGGGTGTAGTTTCCCTCCTTATGTTGATATTTCCCATGTATTATCCTTTGTAAAGCTGGATTTGCGGAAAGGTATTGTGTAAATTTGGTGTTGTCATGGAATATCTTGTTTTCTCCATCTATGGTAATTGAGAGTTTTGCTGGGTATTGTAGCCTGGGCTGGCATTTGTGTTCTCTTAGGGTCTGTATGAGATCTGCCCAGGATCTTCTAGCTTTCATAATCTCTGGTAAGAAGTCAGGTATAAGTCTGATAGGCCTGCCTTTATATGTTACTTGATCTTTTTTCCTTACTGCTTTTAATATTCTTTCTTTGTTTAGTACATTTGGTGTTTTGATTATTATGTGATAGGAGAAATTTCTTTTCTGGTTCAGTCTATTTGGAGTTCTGTAAGCTTCTTGTATATGTATGGAGATCTCTTTCTTTAGGTTAGGGAAGTTTTCTTCTACAATTATGTTGAAGATATTTATTGACCATTTAAGTTGGGAGTCCTTGCTCTCTTCTATACCTATTTTCATTAGGTTTGGTCTTCTCATTGTGTCCTGGATTTCCTGGATGTTTTGGGTTAGGAGTTTTTTGCTTTGTGTATGTTCTTTGACTGTTGTGTCAATGTTTTCTATGGTATCTTCTGCCCCTGAGATTCTCTCTTCTACCTCTTGTATTCTGTTGGTGATGCTTGCATCTATGTCTCTGTTTCCAAGGTTTTCTATCTCCAGGGTTGTCTCCCTTTGTGATTTTTTTATTGCTTCTAATTCCATTTTTAGATTCTGGACAGTTTTGTTCATTTCCTTCACCTGCTTGATTGTGTTTTCCTATAATTCTTTAAAAGATTTTTGTGTTTCCTCTTTAAGGGCATCTACCTGTTTACCTGTGTTTTCCTGTCCTTCTTAAAGTCCTCTATCATCATCATGAGAAGTGATTTTGGATCTGAGTCTTGCTTTTCTAGTGTGATGGTGTTTCCAGGACTTGCTATGATGGGATGATTGGGTTCTGGTACTGCCAAGAAACCTTGATTTATGTTGCTTATGTTCTTACACTTGCTTCCCGCCATCTCATTATCTCTAGTGCTACCTGCCCTTGCTATATCTGACTGGAACCTGTACTTGCTGTGATTCTGGTTGTGTCAGACCTCCTCACATTCCATCTGTCCCTGTGATCTTATGATTCTGGGATCTTGTGACACACCTGAGATCCAGGATGTGTCAGAGCTCCTAGGAGTCAAACTGCTTCTGGGACCCTGAGACCCTGTTGTGACGAAACTCCTGGGATCCTTGGATCTTGTGATCCTATGATCCTGGGCATGTTAGAGTGCCTGGGAGTGGAGCTCTCAGAGTGCCCAAGGTCTGCCTACAGTGTTTTCATATTACTCAACCTGTTAATTTACAATGAGATAAATCAAACTTTAATAGATAGAAAATGTTTTAGAAGACAGAATACAGAAGTGGTTTTTCCTAGTTCCTGTTAATGAACACATATTCCCATTGTGAATGTTGGAGGTTTGACCTCAGCATAGCCATTTTGGAAAGAAAACTTTGAGGGAGTGGGGTTAATAGAAGATTAGTGACCTTGGATAGCAATCAGTAATTTCCATGGAATTCCAGATCTTTCTTATGAAAGTATATAAAGAAAAGAGTAATAATGATGCCTCTCTTCAGTCTAGCATGTGTTTCCTTTATGATGCTATCCATCATGGTGGGATATAGTCAGTAGAGGACTCATCACAGCCAGTACCATGTTGTGAACTTTCCACCTTTAAACCTATGAGCTATAATACATAAACCTCTTTTTCTCATTAAAATACCCAGCCTTCCATATTTCATTATTGTAACAGAATATGCACAAGTATACCAGGGAATGTCTTCTTGTCAAAGAAAACACAGGATTCTACTTATTCTACCTGGAGATATTAATGTTTTGGCCTTATAGAAAGATTATTACATGATTTTTAGCCAACAAAGGCACACCCTTTGCAGAATACCAACCATAAGCAGCCATGCCTTCTAGAGAATAGGCCACTGGTTCTTTTGTCAGAATAATAATTTTCTAGTATCTGTGTGAAAATCTTTGATTATAGAAATGCCTGGTAGGACACATGAGATGATCCTCTTGGACTCTTTGGCTTTTATTCCTGGTGTCACAGTCACTGTGATTGGGAGGTCTAGAGCAAGGGCATTTGCCTGCCAACAGAGAACAATAGCAGGTAGATAGTAAGTTGGACCTCATACCAGGAGGAAGCAAGAGAACACTGAGGACCCTCCCTCCGAACGAGTGACTCACAACTGACTGCTGCACCAGTGCCAAGATGTGTGGAAGGTCAGGGGTAGGAAATGTGGTCATTGTCCTGCATTAGGGGAACACTAATGTTTATATAAAGAGTTCTCTGTTTGTATATTCCATTAACCAATAGTTATTGGCTCATGCAGAAGTTCTTTGAGTTGTATTTTAAAAAGCAAACATTTTCCCAGTTGATAAAGCAAAGAATAGTACATTTTTACAAGAAACTAAGAGATCAAAAGGACAATTTTGGAATATTCTGTACAAGTTAGGTCTTTGGGGGTGTAGTATTTACAATAATTGTTTTAGTTTCTTGGTAATTAGCCACATAGAAATCACTCTTAGGGATAGCATTCCACAGTAGAATCCAGCATGGAAGTCTTGTGTGGAGCTCACTAACTGTTCAAGTTCAAGTTTCCTTAAACCCTGTTAAGTCACTATCTTCCTTGGCAACAGAATCCTAAGTTCTGGAGTTCTCAGAAACTAACAAGACAGCTATGGAGACAGTCAGTTCACATGGTGAATAACTTGCCATGAAGACCTAAATTCTATCCCCAGAAACCAAGTAAAAGTGAAACCAAACAAAACAAATTATCTGTCTATGGTGACATACACTTGTAGTCCTAGGGCTTCAGAGACTTTGACCTACATACACAGACGAATCTCTGAAGTCCACTGGCCAGTGAGCCTGTCCTAGTTAGTGAGCTCCTACCCAATGAAAGCCTTCATCTAAAAACAAGATGAAGGGCTCCAGAGGAATGAAACACAGGTTGTCTGATAGCGTACACACACACACACACACACACACACA
>JADRCD010214217.1:24666-38814 GCA_019843815.1 Montemys delectorum | reverse complement strand
GGTTAGCTTGCATTCACAGCTATCCTGAGCCACAGGCATCCCAGGGGCCACAGCTGAGCATTTAGACTCTCAACGTAAGAGAAAATGTATTTTCATTTTAATTTAGTTTGGGAGTTTCATGTATTTTGAGACAGAGTCCCACTATGTAGCCCAGACTGACCTCAATTCACGACCCTCCGGTGTCAGCCTCCTGAGTACTGAGATTATAGCTATTATTGGCATATGCAGCAGGAACATGTTGAGTAGTTTCACTCGTTGTACGTATAGCATTCTTTTCATCATGACATACAGAAGCAGATTTAACTTTGGGGGGCCTCATCTATGAAGACTCTCATTCATATTCACCTGTTAAATTATGTACTAGTCCAGACACACAAATTCTTTGTGAACACCAGTCACGTATGCGAGACATAAACGTAAGTAAGACATCCTGATCACTGCCTCTAGATGAACTCTTAAAAGAAAAAAATCACAAACCAAGCAAGGAAAGCCTAGCTGTAATCCCAGCACTCAGAAAGTGGAAACTGAAGGATCCTGAGTTCAAGGTCAGCCTGAGCTACTCAGTAAGATCTTGTTTCAAAAGTAAACTTTTTAAAATTCTAAGAGATGATTCTCTCATCCATTTATAAAATTACAAAAAGATTATGGAAATGACTGGATTTTTATTAAAATGAGTTTTTAAGGCTGAAGTCATGGTCAAACGGAGTCCATTTCCTAAATGGAGATGTCGTCCCAGAATGCCTTCCTTGAACACAACCAACAGGAACAGAGCCAAGCACACAACTGCTGGCTTTCTCAGCAGGTGGCAGCAGGCCAGGTTCTCAGACAACTTTGAAAAGTCTAACCAATCAGAGAATAGAGAGAGCCATATGTACCTTCTCTCCTAAAGCAGCGTTGGGATTTGGGTTGACTACAGTTCTGTTTGAAATGAGGTACTAAGGGCTATAGGGTGCTTCCTGCCCTTGCAGAGGACTGAGTCTGATGCCCAGCACCCATACCAGGGGACTCAAAACTACTTCTAACTCCAGCTCTGTTGGGTCCCTCCCTTCCTGCCTCAACTCCCTTCCTGCCTCAACTCCAAGACACGGGAGCTTGCAACCAGAGACTCAGCTCACGCCTGCTGTGCCAAGACAAAGGCCCACTGCTCTGAGTTCCACCTTCGAGGATTCCAGAGGAAGGTATGCCTGCTGGCTGGCATGTCTGCTACCTGAAGACATCTGCTACTGACCTCCTCCCCCACCATAGGCCGCACCGCCAACCTCTCCCTGGAGCTGAGATCTGTGGCACACCTGGAGCCACCACCCTCAAGAACTCAAGCCCTGCAGCCCGGCTTTCCTGACTCTTTCCTGGTTCCTCCCGAATTGTTTGTGTTATGCAAATGTCACTGTAACCTAGAGATCCAGTTTTTGCTTTCCCCATGTACACATAAAACCCGAACCCCCAAAAGTAAAGTGGAAGCTTTGATTGGGATGCAACTTGGCTTCGTGTTCTTTTGTTCTCGAACTCTTGTGTTTCAGGTCTTTCTTCTCCCTTTGGTCGAGAGAGAACCCAGTTCGTGAAACTGCGGGACAGTTTCACAGCTCCTAGGGAGCTCTTCTGGCCTCTTCGTGCAACTGTGTTCACGTGTGCACTCAACTATGCTCACTAAACTAACTAAAACTTTAAAAAGTTTTTTTAAAGGAAGAAATAAAGACACTAATTGAATCTTGTATGCCAGAGAAGTATCACTCTTTTTTAAATATTTATTATTTATTTATTTATTTTACTTATTCACTTTACATCCCTCTCACTGCCCCCCTCTTGGCCACCCCCTCCCACAATCCTTCCCCCCACCCCCAATCCCTTCTTCTCTGAGTGGGTGGGGGTCCCCATGGGTATCCCCACACACACCCTGGCACTTCAAGACTCTTCGAGGCTAGGAGCTTCTTCTGCTCCAAACAAGGCAGCCCAGCTAGAAGAGCATAACCCACATATAGGCAGCAGCTTTGAGGGGAGCTCCTGTTCTGGTCGTTCAGGACCCACATGAAGGCCAAGCTGCACATCTGCTATGTATGTGCAGGGAGGCCTAGGTCCAGCCCCTGAATGTTCTTTGGTAGTTCAGTCTCTGAGAGGCCCAAGGGTCCAGGTTAGATGACTCTGCTGGTCTTCCTGTGGACTAGGTCAAAGGATGTCTCGGTCCCAGGGTAACCAGACCAGATGCCTGAGTTACACTGCTGAGGGGCAGGGAGGACTCAGCGGTTGTTTGAAAGAAAGGCTTGCAAGGTGTTACCTGTAATACCAGCACTTTGGCAAAGAGACAGGAGGATCACGATTTCAAGGCCAACCTGGGCTATCTACCCAGCTCTTGTCTCCAAGCTAAACAAATAAAGTTGATAAAAAAAAAAAAAAAAAAAAAAGTTTGCACAACTGTTCAGCACCCAGTTCCTCCTTCTAAAAGATCAATTAATGCTGACGGTTCAAATTAAAGTTTGCTACCTTGTAGCTACCTCCCAAAGGAAAGGAAGATTTTTAAATTCAACTCAATCCACTCCAAATTAAAGAAGTTTAAAATTTTACTACAACCTATTTCCAAAATGAGAAAACTGGACAGATAGGCAGACAGACAGACAGACAGACACACACACACACACACACACACACACACACACAAAATATCCCCAAAATCTGTACCTAATTTAAAACGTCTCTTCATATCTGTTTTTTTGTAGTGATCTTATTCTTTCAGCTTTGCACTCCCCAATGCCCCCTAATCCCACTTTCTCAAGTTTCTATTTCTCCATCCTTCCACTCTCAGTCCAACTTTTCTGCCCTTGTTCTACTTGAGCTGTTGTGACTTATATTATTTTGGTAGTTTTCTTGTGGTTGTTTTGCTTTGTTTTGTTTTGTTTTTTTTTGTCAATGCTCTTGCTCCATGTTGGCTGGATCCCACTGGGAGAAACAACGTGAAAGTGAGACAGGATGTGGCCCAGGAAGCCTTCCTTCTCTTACAAAATTGAATCAGATCCAAATCTAAATATTTGTTTAATCTTAAATGAAAAATGCCAAAGAAAGAAAAGCCCCTACTGCCTTGCCACCATTCTGACCTGTAGTCAATGCACTTGAAGAGTTCCTTCCAGAATCCTTCACTCTTTGAATGAGTTGTCAAGTACTGGAAAGGAGGGCCATAGACACCAAGGAACAGCGGGGCTTCTGACCGAACTACCCAGGAGGGTGTACACAAGAGGAAAGAGTCCCAAAGATGCATAGGCATGTATGCATATATTCCCGCCATACCATGCACATAACACATGCATCACATACACATGACATACACAGGCACTACACATGAACATGTGCTGTATAGTCCTATTGAATCTATTAAATAAGCAGGGTGACTGCAGAGGTTGTATCTTCACATCTTCTAATGTAAACCACAAACACATTGAACTTCGAACTACAAGGAGCTCCCCCCCAGGCTTATACCCCAAATCTCATGAATCTTCTCATATTGGCTTTTTACTTTTGGACATTTGCATATTTATCCCACCACCTTTACTACTGGGTCTTAAACTGAGACAAATTGGTACCTGTGATGCCTATTTATCATATCAAAGTGGATCTGGGAAGGATTCTTCCAGAATCCTTCAATTCTTACTTCTTATAGGGTAAGGCTGGCATGCCCTGCCCCGACCCTGAGCTTTCTAGCCCTCCTCTCAGCTGCCCTTCCAGCCATTTTGGCTACCCACCCCTTTGGTCTACCCTTACTCTCCTGGATTCCTAGTCTCCTGGTCTCCTGGTTCTCTCTTCTCCCGCCTCTGTCTTCTCTCACGGGCCAGCTCAGGGCCATGTCCATTCTGGACTCTCCCAGAATGTCTCTGGCTATGCTCTCCCTCATATCTCCAATGCATCTTCTCCTCCACCATACCTAGGAGCATTCATGTCCTTTCTTTTTATTTCTGTTTTTTATTTACTTAAATGTTGATAGAGCGAGTCTTTGTGTGTGCATGCATGTGTATTGGATCTGTGTAAGTATGTGGCCAGAGGCTGACCACAGATGTCTTCCTCTGTGCCTACCTACCTTACATTGCTGAGATGGGCTTTCTCACTGAAACAAGCTTATCAATTTAGCAAGATTAGCTGGTCAGGGATTCTATCTCTGCCACCCCAGCACATGCAGCTACACCTTTTTTTTAATGTGGGCGCTGAGGATTCAGACTGCTTCTCATGCTTGCCTGACAAGCACTTTACTGACTGAGCCAACTCTCCTGCCCCTTATTAATCATTTTTAAGTCCTCCCTTTTTCATAAGCAGCTGGCCTTAGACATGCTGCTTGAGTAGGAGGTCAAAGCCACCCCACCACCAACAGTACCAGCACCACATGTGCCTGAGCCATGGCTCCTGATGAGTAATGATAGAACATTACTTGTTCTATCAACATTTAAGTAAATAAAAAACAGAAATAAAAAGAAAGGACATGAATGCTCCTAGGTATGGTGGAGGAGAAGATGTATTGGAGATATGAGGGAGAGCGTAGCCAGAGACATTCTGGGAGAGTCCAGAATGAACATGACCCTCAGCTGACCTCCTTCTCCCAACTCTCTTGACAGGAATGAAGACATCCTAGAGAGACTCTTTTGCTTTGGCTATCAGACTATGGAACCAATGGTCCTCAGAAGTTAGACTCTCCCTGGGAATTTCAGACTAGAAGGGAAAGGCTGGAGCCTGGCACCAGCTAGAGAGTGAGCTTGTCTTCCTGAAGGGAGCTCTCACCATTTGGACAGCTTGTTTGACAACCTTGCAGGAGAGACTGGAACCAACAAATGTGACAGGTTAGTGATGGTGGGACTACGCTTTGACCAGGACTGCTTAGCTATGCAGACGGCTTGCCTCCTATTGAAATGCAAACTCCAAAACAAGATTGCGGAGATGGACTTGGAGCCCCCACCTTATTTGTTCCTCTGCATGATGTGGCCACATTGAATAAGTTTCCCCCTCTCTTCTTCTTCTTATATTTTTTTAAGATTTATTTATTCATTTTATGTATGTGAGTACACTGTAGCTGTACAGACGGTTGTGAGCCTCCATGTGGTTGTTGGGAATTGAATTTTCAGGACCTCTGCTCACTCTGGTCAACCCTGCTCACTCAGGCCCAAAGATTTATTTATTATTATAAATGAGTACACTGTAGCTGTCTTCAGATGAACCAGAAGAGGGCGTCAAATCTTGTTATGGATGGTTGTGAGCCACCATGTGGTTGCTGGGATTTGAACTCAGGACCTTCGGAAGAGCAGTCAGTGCTCTTACCCGCTGAGCCATCTCGAGAGTCCCTCCCCTCTCTTCTATACTCATCTCTGGAGAGGAATTACTGGCATCATGGAAAAAGACTAGGGACTGAACCCAGTGCAGGTTCAGACCTAGCAGCTCCAGTAACCTTCTCACATGGTGCTGAGTATTCAGCTCCTTGCCCTGTATCTCCTGGTGGCGGGCAAATGAGCTGTCCCTACCTTGTGGTGTGAATATCAGTCCTGCAGTGGCCTGCCCATCCTGCATGCCTCCAGCACTCTGTGGAAGCCCTACCAGATATTCACAAGCTGCCAGTGCGATCCAGAGGCTCTTGCTCTCTCAGGCTAATCTGGCACAAGGCCCACTTGCTATGGTGATGGCTAACCAGTGAACTCTGTTCTAAATGCCATGGGAAGGCGCCAGCAAAGCTTCCCATGCAATGCCCACCAAAGCAAGAACCTGAGATGCAGGGGTCACTTTGTCCAGCTGAACAAGCTGAGTGGCCAACAGAGGTGGGTACAGCAGAGGTCCTGGGAAGAGCAAGCGAGCAGATTCTGACTCCTCACTCAGAAAACTCTCAGCAGGGCACTGCTGACCTACTTAGAAGGGCCTTTGTCCATTCACGGTGAGTATTCTGAGAGGCCTCTTGTGGAATGTGGCTGCCCTTCTGCAGTATTAGCGGCCAGACACTCTGAAGAGGTGGATGAAACGCAATTTTAACAAAGCCTTGTTGTCCTTCCCAAAGCTGAGTGAGTCAGAGGCACTTGGAGAGGTGAATGGAGCCCACATTTGGAATGTTCCCCAAATCCCCAGCAAATAGTCTAGATGGGCCCAGAAGGGGCAGAGTCAGCATTCCTAACAAGAAGCTGTCTTGCTTTGCTGGGAAACACTTAACAAAAGCTGATGAAGGGCCGAGTCAGTAAGACACTCGCCACATGAGCATGAAGACCCGAGGTCAGATATCCAGCACATGATGGTCATGCGCCTATGATCTCCAGGACATGGTAGTGACATGTAACCCATAGTCAGAGAGATATGCAGTGTCGGCCTCTGGCGTCCATACACAGAAGCACGTCCAACATATGCGAATACAAAATAAAATCCAGTGAAAGCAGAGTCTGCCCTTGCGTGACATGGTTTCCAGCCTAACAAGTAACTATGCAAACTGCTCTCTTAAATCAATCGTAAGGAGCAAACGTTTTTCACTGTAGAATATCCAGCCATAATTGGAACAGCTGTGTCACCCCCTCCCGTGGACATCACAGAAGGAGCCAGAAGAACAGACATGCAGAAGGAAAGGGGGGACTATGAAGAACACAGGCATTGCACCCATACATGGAAACACATGCAATATACTAGAATAAATCGATAGATTGGTTAATGAATAACAAATTTATTCCAGGGCTAGATGCCTGTATCTGGCTCCATAGGATAGAGAGTTCAGATCCCTGGCACACACATTAAAAAACAAAAAACAAAAAACAAAAAAAAAACCAACAACAACAACAACAAAAAAAAACAAGGTTGTGAGCCTGAAGTTCCCCCCCCCCACACACACACACTTCTAATTGTTGATAAAACCTTCCCACCATCCCAGCATCTGAGTTGACTGGGAGCCACAATGTGTCCAGATTCAGGAAAAGCCTGGGGAGGAGTGTGCTTAAAGGGCTCATGCCTGTGGCTGTAAACTGTGAGCCATAGCTCTCTGGCTTTGTCCTCAAAAGGCTGGATTCTGGTTGATAAATGCTCGAATGAAGCCATAAAGCGGTCGTTCTCAACCTGTGGGTCACGACCCCTTCAGAGGGCCCCATATCAGATATCCTGATATTTGCAATATGATTCATGACAGTAGCAACATTACGGTTATGAAGGAACAATGAAATAAGTTTATGGTTCAGGGTCATCACAACATGAGGAGCTGTGTTAGCCTCGCAGCATCAGGAAGGTTGAGAACCACTGCTTTGAAGGAGAAAATGATCACAGAATTTTTAGAAGTAATTGAAGCAATCCTCTAAGTCATTCCCCTTGTGAGGCACCGTGTCTCCAAAGGGACTCCCCTTCCTCTCCTGCTAGACTCATCCTCTCCCCACTCTCCTCCCCGTCCCCTAACCTCTTCATCTTTCTCCTCCTTTCTCTCTCCTCCTCATCCTCTCCCCACCTTCTCTCCCAGCCCCGTCTTCTTCCTTCTTCTCCCCCATCTTCCCTTTCTTGTCCCCTCTTCCCCCTCCCTTGCTCTCAGTCTCCCCGGAACACTTTTCCAACTAGATCTCACATTTGAACCCCTGTTTTGTCTCTCCATTGCCTAGCTCTATCAAGAGTCCTGTTAGGTTTTTGATCCCAAGTCGTCCCCCCCAAACCCCAACATCTGACCAGATTCCTTATCTTCTACCACCCCAAAATGATGTCGGGTCGGATTCCTGTGTTCTGCAAGAATTTCATTAGCTCATTTTAACCAGAACCCACTATCCCAAAGTGCTTCGCCTTAGCCATTTTCCACCCAATGATCCCATCCCCCTTATGTATTAGTTACAGAGCCCTGGTCCTCTTATCTGGGAAGCCATTCCTGCAGGAGTTGAAGTGTCTTACTCTGGGACAGCAAGTGAGTTCATCTTTCTCTTTTTTTTTAACAGCTTACAGTTACTTGTTAAGATCTGAGCTGATGGCCATAAGGCTAGTGGTAAGATTAAGCCTGAATCAAGATGCTGTGAGCTGGTTCTCAGGCTATAGACAGGCCTTGGTCCAGGGTGATGCATGCACCAGACTTTGACTGGTGGGGAGTCAGGGTTTTCTGTGTCAATTTTTGCTTGCTGTATTTTGTCCTTTCATAGCAGAACATTCAAATTGCTGGACACAAGGTAGCACATAGCTGCTGCCTAAAGACCAAGCCAGATGAAAACAATTTTAAGTTGGGGGCAGGAGCTCAGTGCCTGCCCTCTCTTCTTTAGCCCCTCACCTATAAAGCAGAGATGCTCTGCTATCAGAATTTGGGGTTATTGTAAATAATCACCATAATCCACCTGAAGACTTCAGATTAGTAATTAGCAGTTCCCAGAACCCTGCATCTCCATATTTTTCTGTTTCTATACTCTGGTGAAGTTCTCAGTATTGTCTATTCATTCTGTTAGATGATCATATACTCTCTGCCAGACCATCTCACTCACTGCAATATAGCCTAAATACTATAGAGTGAGCCACACATGGCTAGTCGATCATGGGGCTAGCACAGAGTATGCCTTGATGTAATGGCTGACTCCTGGCATCTGCTTCCAAGGGAGGAGGTAGCTGCGCAAAGTCAGAGAAAGCCTGGATCTCAAGCAGAAACTGTGGCTCTCCCATGGAACCAGCTGTCCAAGATGAATGTTTGACAAACCTGTTAACTGGAGAATTGAATGAGTTACCTAAAAATTCTTTTTGAACAAAAAATATTTATAATGTGAAGGCACCCCTTGCTTCTGTATTTATATAAAGGCCCATCCAGCTCTACACAGTAGGCCTCTCTTGGAGCCAAAACATCAGTCAACAGTTCCTATGCAGTTGTTCATCTACAGGTGTGTGATTCGAGTAGGTGGGAAGAAGGTCACTGACACTCCAACTGCTTGTCCTACTATATCCTAAAGTCCCACTTTGAGAAGCATTTACCATCAAATCTTTCTGTATTTCTGAGTGCCTGGGTCATAGATTGTCATCTCATTTGGCTTACATAGCAAGATACCTTTCTGTAAGGGAAGGATGACTGACCCATTAATGACTACTCATTACACCATGCATAAACACGACAATCATAATCTCATCCCCACACACATAGCATGCACATACCTGGGAGTCATCTCAGAAAATGAACCATTAGAATATATAAAATAGGGAATTGTTGGCAGTAACTACTGTAGGAAAATATTCAGTATGAGCATTATATAGTAATTATATAACAATTCTTTAAGCAAATATAACCCCTTGGTTAGAAAATTTCCCAGTTAACTCAGCCCACTGCTAATACAAGTGAGGGTAGACAAGATATCTACAAACAGGGCCAATAGTCTCATCTCATTGTCCTCATGAGCACAGTAATGTTCCTTGAATGTCTAATCTTCACTGGCCCCAGAATAGTCGTTGATTCTATAATGCTCATTGACTCTGTGATCCACACATGATCCCATGGTCCTCATTGTCCCCATGACTCTCGTTGAGCCTATGATCATGTTTGACCTCAGGATCCTCTTTGACTTCATGCTCTTTCTTGACTTTCGTACTCACCTGCTTCCTACCCAGATCCTAGACACTGTCACTATCTCCCTTGCACTGTTTCATTTCTTCTGGAAATGTGATATTTCAATAAGGACTTTCTGGCCACACATCGACCACTGAAGTCAAGATATCCAACTTGACTTCATGAAAATACCACTTGAAGTCTTAGAAGACAGCCCTCGATTGTGTCTCCTTGACCCCCAACAGACCTGGGTGTAGAGGATGAGTTAGAAACCTACAGAAGATCATCAAAGGGTAGCATTGCCAAGGGATGGAGTGCCTCATCATCAGACATCTATAAAATGCAAGTCTAAACCGCAGTGAGATATCATCACACACATACCCCCAAGAATGGCTTCTAAGTGAGCCCAAGTATCTTAAGGATTGCAGCAATCAGAGTCCTCAGACACAGCTGATTGGAATTTGAAATGGAAGCACCTGAAGGAAGATCTGACGTCAGTGAGTAGAGTGATTGTCAAGCATAATTTCCTCTTGTCTTCATGCCCATCACTGACCTCATGACCCTCACTAAGGTTCATGAAGATTTCCAAAACCACATAAAAACCAAGGATGGTGATACATGCCTATAATTCCAGCGTTCAAGACAGGAGGACAGAAGGTCACCATCCTCAACTACAAAGAGAGTTTGAGGGTACATAAGACTCATCTTAAAAAACCTCACAAAACAAAACAAAGAGCTCGAATTTACACAGAACACTGACATTTTAACCTTGGTTTTCACTCAAGAGATAAGAGTGTGCCCATAAAATATTAATATAAGAATGTCTGAAAGCTACCCAGCAATAAGGAAAGGCTCATGATGCAGCATACCCACTCAGTGAACTATGTCTCTGTTTCAAAAAAATATGGAACAATAACTGATTAATACAAGAGAGCTGTTCTCTTAGGGTTATACTGCTGTAAACAGACAACGTGACCAAGACAACTCTTATAAGGACAACATTTACTTGGGCTAGCTTACAGGTTCAGAGGTCAATCCATTATCATCAAGGCAGGAGCATGGCAGCATCCAGGAAGGCATGGTGCAGGAGTAGCTGAGTGTTCTACATCTTCATCTGAAGGATAATAGGAGAAGATTGGCTTCCAGGCAGCTAGGATGAGGGTCTTAAAGCCCACACCCACAGTGACACACTTCCTCCAAAAAGGACACATCTCTAAATAGTGACACTCCCTGGGCCAAGCATATTCAAACTACTGTAGTTGTTTTTGAAATTTTAAATTATTAGTATTAAGTAAACTTTTTCTTACAATTTTATACATGCATGTAATACATACTCTCCCATTATCTCAGATCTCCCTGGTATCTCCATCTAAATACCCTCTTTCTCTATAAATCTCTTTCTCATCTTCACATCTATTCATGTTGTTGTATGACCCACTAAGTTTAACCAAAGTATTATGTGTGACCATGGGTAGAGACCTATCCATTGGATGGATCCTGGTGGGTTCAGCAGTAGATACACAACTGAAGACAGTGACTGTCCCTCTCCCAGAAGCTGTCAATGACCAATAGTTCAGCAGGAAGGGGTAAGGCACTATGGGTTCTCCCCTTTACCATGACTTCCAGGACCAGTCTTGTGCAGGTAGCATGGTTATAAGTTTGTGACTGTAATGTTGTTTCATGTCTAGAAGATGCCATTCACAGCCCTTTATACCATCTCTTGGCTCTTACATACTTCCTATCCCCTCCTCTGCAATGTCCCATAAGCCTTAGAAGGGGCGGTGTAAACATCTTGTTAGGACTGAGCGCTCAACCATCACCTACTCTCAACATCTTGGGCAGTCATGAGCCTCCTTGTTCACCACTATTCACAGCCATCAGTCCTGGTTGCATATGGCTGCCGTCACCATGGCAGACTCTTGAAACCCCTTTGCTGAGTGAAAGAAGCCAGACACAAAAGTTCACATGATCTATGGTTGCATTTTTGTGAATTTTTCCAACAAAAAGAGCTAATTCATGGAAAAGAAGCATAGGATCAGCTGCTTCTGCTGGAACAAAACAGACTGGGAAAGGGACACAAGGGGACCAGATGACAAAAGTGTTCTGTGAATGAAGTAATCTTGTCTAATGAATGGATAAAATTTGCCCAAACTTATTGAATGGGATACTTTAGATTGGGATACTTCTGCGTATGAAATTTTCCTCAAGGAAAAGCTAAAAGTAAATGTGAAATTGTAATTAATAAATGGCACAGTGATGTTCTTAAGAAAGCTGGGTATCAAAGAAAATACCTAATAAAATAAAATAAAATAAAATATTTAAAAAAAGAAGAAGAAGAAAGCTGGGTATCAGTATGTTTTAAATAGAAAGAAACAGAAGAGGTCAATGGTGAGCAGTGGATGTGTGGGCGAACAGGCAGGCAACGAAGCAAGAGTCATAAAAATTTAATGATGGGAGAGAGCTTGTGTGAGTGTTTCTTTAAAATGTTCGAAGTTTCTGTAGTTTAACATTTTTTTAAATGGAATGCTGAACTGAACAGAACACACGTGGGAAGTTTAAAATACCTCCTGGTTTATGTTTCTTGTTAGCAACTCAATTTCCTCTACGCTTTCCCCCACATGTGGCTTCAGGACATGTGAATATGATATAAGGAATGCAGGCATGACTGGGAAAGGCAAGGAGAAGGATGAGGAAGGCCCCCAGGAGGCGGCTGGCTGAGGAGTGTGCCTGTCAGGGCTCTGTCAGAGAGGCAGAACTCTGGAAGATAGCTTGACTGAGTCCGAACCAAAGAAATTGAGACAGACCTCTGAGTGCATCTAAAAAGGGAATCCAGGGAGAATTCATTTGTTTTCAGGGGAAGACCCACTCTGAATGTAGGCATTCTGGGTGGGAACCCTAGGTTAAACACAATGGGAAGAGGAGAAAATAAACCAAAAGATGAATGAGACCCTCTGCTTCCTGGCCAGTATCCACACAGGTTTGCTCTTCCACGCCTCCCATGTCACATCTTCCCTGCCACATCTTCTCGGCTGTCTCCCCTGATACGCCACTCCCCCAAGAAAACTCCCCTGCCACAACAGATTAAACCCCATGAAATTGGGCCTAAAAAACAAATCTCTCCTCCTTTGTGTGGCGCTCTCTGGTGTTTGGGTCATCTCGAAGAGAGAGCTAATATGCATAACGGGCATTGAACCTGTATGATCTCTAGGGCTGCCTAGGACAGTCCGGAATCACCAGGCAGGCTCTAGGAAGGGTAGATGAGGACTCTAGAATAGTCTGGGGCTATTGTCTGCGGATAGGGTTCCTTCTTTCACTGGGAAACTCTGCTCGGATTTTGAAGCCCTTCAGCTAGCCTACCCAGACCACCTAGGAGAGTCTACTGGCAGCCTTTGATCTTTTTATGGAACCCCTTGACAGGAGCTGAGGATATAGCTCAGCTGGAAGAGTGCTTGGTCAGCATGCATCTGTCATCTCTTGACCCCTACAGTGTGGTGGGAGGTGGAGTCAAGGACTCCTAGAAGCTCATAGGCAACCAGCCTGGAATATCCAGCCACAGACACTGAAGAGACCAAGGTGGACCTCGAGGACTGATCCTGTGAGCTACACACAAAGACTATGAGATATCCATCAGCACTCACACACACATACATATGCACAAAAGACTTGGAAGGGATTTTACAAGTGCATGCACACCACCTTCTAGGGTGAGAGTATTTCCAAGCTAATAGGAGGGGAGACAAAACAACACAGGCACACAAAACAACACAGTGGCCTTGCAGTCTTCCAGTAAGAACCTTGGGAGAATGTGCAATTAAACACGGAACTTACTTGTGGGCGGGGAGGGGGGGTTGAGTAACTGTTGCCAATTTTCCAAATAATCCAAGAAGTAGGTTTTATTGCTTTCGAACATGAAAAGGAAATGAAGAGCCTGCCTAGCTCCTGGCCGTTTCTCCTGGTTCTGTGCCTGTGTGATTGCTAAGACTGAACTTCAGCAGAGGCCCGTGAGAGCCAAACTGCTTTTTAAATTAAGCAGCAGGAAAGCCTGAGTGCCTAGTTTGTCTCCAATGTGCTTAATAAGAACCAGATGAAGGCTTAAGCCAAACTTTCCTTTTCTAGAGGTCTGGTACCCATTTATGAATTTGCTCAATGAACTAAAATTATGATTTATATGCATCCTTTATCCACTAATACCTTGGATAAGCTAGTGTGTTCTGCCTGAGACACACCCTCTGTGCTGAAAATGAATCTGCAAGTGCTAACACAGGATAAAGGAAGCAGCTCTGTATTCTCCAAGAATGAATGAAACCCACCCCCTTGACTAGAGGCAGATTCAAGCCTGGCCTCTGGGAGCCTCCTCTTCATGCTCTGTGGAGCTGGGTCCTTGACCCCAGCAGAACACCACCAAAGCTCTGCTATTTGCTTGGCTCTTCCCAGTCAGGCATATCCTAAGAGTAACCAGTATCCTTCTCCCAAGTGTGTATGGAAGGTGGCCCTGCACTCACTCTCCCTGGTGTGTGGAGGGTGGCCCTCCACTCCCTCTCCCTGGTGTGTGGAGGGTGGCCCTGCACTCCCTCTCTCTGGTGTGTGGAGGGTCGCCCTGCACTCCCTCTCCCTGGTGTGTGGAGAGTGGCCCTTCACTCCCTCTCCCTGGTGTGTGGAGGGTGGCCCTGCACTCCCTCTCC
>JADRCD010214217.1:0-17517 GCA_019843815.1 Montemys delectorum | reverse complement strand
CACACACACACACACACACACACTGACACAGGTACCCCACACTCATAGACATGAATGCACACACACACACACACACACACACACTGACACAGGTATCCCACACTCATGGACATGAATGCACACACACACACACACACTGACACAGGTACCCCACACTCCACACACATACACACACACACACACACACACACACACTTTTTTTTAATGGAAATTAAAACTGTCTTTTTCAGTCTGTAAATTTTTCCACTGAGGCTCCTTACTACTCATATGCCTCCTTCGCATTTACCAGTCCTGGTGGTGAAATATTTGTTCAGGACCATCATGACCTTGCTCTGTTATACTTTTTAAATTAAGATCTCTTCTTGAGCCGGGCAGTGGTGGCGCACACCTTTAATCCCAGCACTTGGGAGGCAGAGGCAGACGGATTTCTGAGTTTGAGGCCAGCCTGGTCTACAGAGTGAATTCCAGGACAGCCAGGGCTACACAGAGAAACTCTGTCTCAAAAAACAAAGAAAACAACATCTCTTCTTAACCTTCTGATTTTGACTTTCTTTCAAAGTTATTTTAAAAGCTTGAGACAAACTCTTTAGGTGTGTGTGTGTATGATGGAGGGGTGGTCGGTGCACGCATACATGTGCACACAAGCATGTGAAGGCAGGAGGCTGACATCAGTGTGTCCGCATCAATTGCTCTCCACATTATTTTGGAAGCAGGATTTCTCACTGAACCTGAAACTTAACAATTCAGCAAGATTGGTTGGCCAGCAAGCCCTTATCCTCTGACTTCTGTCTCCAAGCACTCCCAGAAGTTTGGACTTATAGGCCCACACCATAGTACTGACTCTTTACAGGAATGGTTGGGATTCAAAAACAGATCCATGTGCCTGTGCATCAGACACTTCGTCCACTTAACCATCAATCCCGACCATATGTTAATATAAAATTGAGAGTTTCATATGTACAAATGTGTTTTGATCATATTTACTCCCAACTGTTCCCCCTAAGTCCTCCCAGATACACACACACACACACACACACACACACACACACACACACACACTATCCTCTCCCAACTTCAAGTCCTTTTTAGTTTTTGTTTTTGTTTTTTTAATAGCACACTGAGTCCCATATGTGCTGCCCTTTATACTCATGAGCATGGGGCCACTCAATGGAGTGTAGTCAATGTACTAAGAGCCAGACTCCTGAAGAAAACTGATTCTCCCTCCGCCAGAAGCCATCAGCTGTCAATAACTCCTCAGTTAGAACTGAAGACTCATGAGTCCTCCCCCTCCATGCATGAACCCTCCTTCTCAATGCATGAACCCTCCCCCTTCATGCATGAGCCCTCCCCCTCCATGGTGGAATATATGATTGTTTTGATCTTGTACAGGTCTTGTTCGAGCACAGTTGCCCTGCATTCATGAGTGCAGTCTCCTGTCATTTCCAGAAGACACTGTTTTCCTTAACCTCTGCCTCTTACAATCTTTCTGCTCCTTTCTGTGTTGTTCCCTGGGCCTTGTGGGAGGTGATGTGATACAGATCTTCCATCTGTAGCTGGGCATTCCATGGATACTTAGTCTCTGCACTTTGACCAGCTGTGAGTTTCTAAATTAATCACCATCCATTGCACAAAGAAACTTCTCTGATGAGGTCTGAGAGCAACACTAAATTATGAATAGAAAGATACAAATCCAGAGGGCAGTTTGATACTATGTCCACTTATCAAAGTAACAGCAGTAGGTTCTCCCTTGGGCCTGAGAGCTCTGCACCCGTGGGTTCACGGTCAGACCTGCAGTACCAGGCACATGATTCCTTCTGTGGAATAGTTCTTAATAATCAAGCAGAAAGCAGTTGACTACCCACATAACATCCATGACAATATTGCACTCATGGGCATACCTTACCATGCTGGTCAATATTGTAACTCCCAGGGTTCACAGCCAGGGGAATGTTGTTTTCCTCCCCATCAGCCTACACAGCACCTTCGGGTACCCCAACAGTTAGCCAGCTGGGAAGAACCTCCCCTGTCTTTCTCATCATATCGTAAAGAGATTGAATATGTTCTGTTTGATATTAAAAATACCAACTTGGAAAAAGTTTAAATAATCACTGATAACATGTTTTGTCTTAATGTAAGGACTATTGTTTGCATGACTTTTTCCTTGAAGATGTGATTTTTGAAGGATGGTTCACTTGTCTGGTCTAGATCCAGAGCCATGATTGGGCAAGCCAACTGACTGATGGATGATTTCCAAAGAAGCTAGCTTCTCTTCTGGTTCTTCCTTCTCCCAATTCCCATCCCTTGGATTATTTGGGGAACGTATGATTTCTAGGTCCCTGTCCTGTAATATAGAACTAGAGGGCCTAGAGAGATAGCTCAGCAATTAAGAGCAACTATTGTACAATTATAAGGATCAGAGTTTAGATCCAGGAGCCAAGTAACAACTCAGTCATCCTACTTACACCTGTAAAGTCAGCTTCAAAGGAAGCAGAAGCAAGAAAATCCCCAGGGCTGACTAGCTTTCAGCCTACCCAAGAACACTTGAGTGCCAGGTTCAGAGAGAGAGAGACCCTGCCTCAAAGGAATAGGTGAACAGTGGTCAAAGAACGCACCTGGGGCTGGCAAGATGGCTCAGTGGGTAAGAACACTGACTGCTCTTTTAAAGGTTCTGAGTTCAAATCCCAGCAACCACATGGTGGCTCACAACTACCCATAATGAGATCTGACGCCCTCTTCTGGTGTGTCTGAAGACAGCTACAGTGTACTTATTTATAATAATAAATAAATCTTTGGGCCAGAGCAAGCAGGGACTGAGCAAGTGGGGTTGACCAGAGTAAGCAAAGGTCCTAAATTCAATTTCCAACAACCATATGAAGGCTCACAACCATCTGTACAGCTACAGTGTACTCATATGCATAAAATGAATAAATAAATCTTTAAAAAAACCCACACACCTGACACCCCTTCTGGCCTCAACACCTATAGGCACACACACACACACACACACACACACACACACGGGGTGGGGTGGGACATAAATACACACACACACACACACACAGGGAGGGGTGGGACATAAATAAATGAATAAAATAAATCTTTTGAAAGCTTGGCATGACAAAACACACCTGGAGTCCCAACACTGGAAAGGTATAGACAGGAGGCTCTCAGGGGCAGTCTAGCCTATCAGTGAGATCCATGAAAGACCTTGTCTCATAAATTGGAGAGCAATAAAAGAAGACTCAACATTAACTTCTGGTCCCCACATGTGTACACACTTACACACTCAGAGAGATAGACAGACAGACACAGACAGAAAATGCTCAGACACTAGAAATTCCATGGAGATTTTGGAAATGCAGGGGGCGCTGGTGAGACAAGTCTTACTGCCATGTCTTATAGGGAATCTAAAATTGGGACAATGAGGTCTCTAATAGGTTACTTCCTCCCCATACCTCTTATTAATGCACAATCACTGCCCTGAAGTCAACCAAGACCAGCAGGGATGGACATTCATTCCATCTGCAGTTTGGGCAGCCTGGGAGAGAGTGCCCACAGCCTATGGATGAGTCAGCTCTTTATCAGCTGTCAGGGTGACTCCCTGGTTGGGGGCAGACGGGTGATGGGAGCTAAGGAGATAAAGGAGGAACTGAGCTTGGGTCCTCTGCAACGTTCCAGACTAAAGCTTTCCACTGAGACATTGCATTGAACTTCTATTCATGTCTTCTCTTGGCTAGGACGTAGCTCACTGGTACAGACCTTGCCTAGCATGCATGAGCCACTGGGCTCAAACCCTAGCACTACAAAACAGTGAAGAACGATCTGTGTTCTCCAAGACTGAACTAAAGGCCTTATCCTCCCCCCGTGCTTTTTAAAAACGTTAGCATATTCTAAACACCCAGAACTTCTCTTGTATGCTGTAAATGAATTATATACTCAAGCAGCTAGCCCATATAAATGGCACACACACACACACACACACACACACACACACACACACACAAAACTCTGATATTTTATTTGATAAGCAGTAAGCCAAGATTGGGCAGGTTCTGAGCTATTCTAACTTATATCCAAATCATAGTCCCATGTTACTTGGGATATTTAAATATCCCAAGATATTTAAATCTTGCCTGGGTTCCTCCTGCTCCATCAGCCTTCAGGGTCCACTTCTCCTGGCTCCGTGCTCATGATCCATCCGGCCTCATGGTGACCTCCTCCTCTTTCTCACTGTCCTTTCTCCTCTCTTGCCTTCTCTGTCCCCACCTTGTGGTCCCTACCTACAACCCCCAGCCCAGTAATCAAACCCCGCCTACCCCTATTCTCCCCAGGAACTGGTTGTAGTCACTTTTATTTAACTAATAGCTTAAAATTGGGGAGCAAGTTTTACACAACGTAAGGATTCACCCCTCTGGGGACAACCAGATCTTGGAGTTCAGAACTTAGCATCTGTATACACAGCCGCACCAGACCAAACCCCAATAGTGAGTTATGTGTTTGTGTGCATGAGTGTGTGAGGGTGCGCACGTGTGTGCCAGTGCACATAGAGGCCAGAGTCGAGGTCAAGTGCTATTCTTCAGGCGACATACACTTCGAGTCACAATGTCTCACTGGGCTGGAACTCACCAAGTAGACTAGGCAGGCTGGCCAGTGAGCGCCTAAGCCACTCCCATCCCTGGAATTACAAGCATGAACTACCACACTGGGCACTTCGGTTCTGGATATCAATCGTAGGTCCTCGGGCGTGCAGGACAAGCCCTTTGCCGATTGAGCCATCACTCCAGCCTCCAGAACTTTTCTCATTTATAAAAACTTGAATATACTTTTTATATAAGTCTCCTGCAAGCCTTTCCCAGAGGAGGATTGGTACAGAAAAGGGATCAACTTAAAACAGTTGCATCACTAGAAGGACAGAACTTTTTAAAAATCCAAGAACTACCCATCTGGCTAGGCCACTTTTAATTAACCACCAAGCCTGACTGCATGGTCCCTATGCTTTCAGCATTAGGTAGGAGCTGTTGGGGATGAAAATTTTCAGGCTTCTTATGGCTCTGTGCTTCCCTTCAGATGACCTGAATCAGAAGCACCGTACAGTTCAGAAATCTGTCTGAGAAAAGCATTTGCCATGTTAGCATGACAACCTGAGTTCAATCCCAGCCCCCCTGTGAAAAATAACTGGGTGTGTTGGCATGTGTTTGGAGACTAGTGTATCCAAGGGGCTTGCCCGCCAGCCAGCCTAGCCAGAACAGTGAGCTCCAGGTCAATAAGAGACCCTGTTTCAGAACGAGATGGTGGCTCCTGAGAAGCAATATTGAGGTTGGTCACAGTCCTCTGCAGGCACATGCAGGCATGTGAACACACTGGAAAACACATGTGAACACATGTGAGCACACAGGTTCTCAAGGTCTGGTCCAGCCTCTCTGGCAAGATGCCCGATAATGACCCAGCTCAGCGCTCTCTCCTTGATGTGTGTAGATCGATATGGGAACGGCCCTTCTAACGGTCCAGTGAGTCTCTTCTCCCTACCCTCTCCTTTGTTTTGCTTCTCTCATTCCCTGCTTCTCTGCTCTGCTCTTTTCTTCTCTCTGTCTCCATCCTTTGCTTTGCTCTGACCCAGCCTCCAATCCCTGACCACACATTCTGGGAGCCCCACAGAACAAGGCTGCTTCGTTCACATTCTTTATCCGGTAGCAGGCTGCCATCTCAAGGGCATCGCAGACACTTCACAGACACTGCCTTCTGACAGGCACAGCCAGAGTCTCAACTAACAAATAGCTATCCAAGAATTCCAGGCTACCCCTAGACAAGCAACTCCCAGAAAATTTAAAATACTAAAATCGTTTGTGTTTACAGCATGAAATATCTATCATAGTATAAAGGAGACAAAAAAAGCAAGCCCTAAAATTTCTGAATGATATTTTCTAATATCTTCAGTTAAAATATATAGTTTTGTTTATTTTATGTACTGCTCAACACACGAAGCTAGCAACCGCAACCGACTCTAAAAAGCAAACAGGTGAGCCTGGCTGCAAACGCCTATTGACGTTCCTTCGCAAAGAAAACTACATTTCCCAGCTTTCCTTGTAGTTAGCGGAAGACCAGGTGACTGAGTGCTGGCCAATGGAAAGCAAGTAAAAATTATGCATTTTGAGATCCAATCTCTCAATACATTTCCAGGTTTTTCTTCTTTGCAGCTTTGGGGATGTGGGAAGAGCCCTCAGCGCGTGCTGTGCTGTGTGGTAATCTGGCTTCCGTTGTGTTAATTTTCCATGAGAGATTTCATAATTTGTTATCGGAAAGGCTCTAACCTATTGTCTCATACGTTCGGAAACTCTAGCTGACAACTTTAATAATACGTTTATATATGAAACCTAAGTGTGAATTCTGAGTGGCCTTGATTTGGTTCAGGGCCCTTGATTTGCCAGTAGATTCATCAGTATCCCAAAAGCATTGATTGGCAAGAAAAGAAAAAATACCCAAGTTAGAGTTGGTTAAGATTTAAATTTTGTGCATCAAGGTACATTATGAAGAAAGAAGAAAACCGAAGAATGGGAGACTGTATTGGCCAACGAGATATTTAGCAGAGGCTCGACACCTAGGCTTCTGTTCACCCTTTAGCCCTACGGCTTTTAGAAGACAGTGGATCATTTGAAATCCATCTGGGAATCGGAAATACTGAAAAAATTCTTAAAGCTGGACAACAGAAACCCAATGAAGAAATTGTCAAAATAAAAAAAAAAATCTGTAAGATGGCCGAGGGAATTAAAAGCTTGCCACGCAATCCTGAGGACCAGAGTTTGAATTCCCAATACTCATCCAAATGTTTGCTGAGCGGGTGTATAGCCTGCCTGTAATCCCAGCACTGAGGAGGAAAAGACAGAAACTCCCAGGCTCTTTGAAATATTGAATATTTATGGTGTACACTATGTAACAGAAAAAAATCTATTTAGCCATAAGCATCTACTGTACAAACTAGTGAAGAAATGGGGGGGGGGGCAGGGAGGAAAGAACTGCCGATGAAATGAAGCACTTCCTCACTGTCAGTCAGCAAAGACAACTGCTGTTAAGACTAAATGAAACATGGTGTGGGACTGGGACATGCTCAGTTTGTAAAGTGTCTGCTTCATGAACTCAGAGATTCGAGTTTGGATCCCTAAAAACCACGTTTTTTTTTTTTAAAAAAAAAAAAAAAAAAAAAAAAAAAAGCTAGGTTGTAGGTATGTGCATAGTATCCCAGTTGGGAAAGCAGAGGCAGGTATAACCCAGCAGCGCACTGGCCTTCCATACCAACCACATTGCTGAGCTCCACGTTCAGTAAGAGATTTGTCTAAATAAATAAGGGGGAGATAGATGGCTAGAGAGATGGCTCACTAGTTAAGAGCAGTGGTTGCTCTTCAAGAGGACCCAGGTTCAATTCCTAGCACCCATATGGCAGCTTACAACCACCCATATCTCCAGTCCCAGGAATCTAATGCCCTCTTCTGCCCTCCTTGGCCATGGCATGCACATGGATCACAAAGATACCTTCAGGCAAAATACCCATATATATAAGATAAAATACATAAAATAAAATAAATTGTTGCAGATAAAAAATTAAAAGGTACAAGCTGATGAAATGGCTCACAACCATCTGTAAAGAAAAACAAATAAAAAATTTTTTTAAAAAAGTAGAGAGCAATTGAGGAAGATATCCTGTATCAATCTCTGGCGTATACACCCCCCCCCCCCCCACACACACACATGTCATCACATAAACAATCACACAAAATCACACACACAAAGAAGAAAGGTAATTGGACAGATGTGTTAAATAAAATAATTAGGTCTTCTCTCGTCAATGGTTTTCTTGCCATATTTTATGAACAAGTTCAACTCCTCCTTTAAATCTATAACACAGACTCTAGTCTCTGCAGGCCTACTCTGTATACAGCAAAGCTTTTCAGTTGCCATTGACTAAGGTATTCATTCATGTAGAAAAACAAAACAAAAATCCATTAAGTGACCAGAGGTCTGTTCTGGGCATGCATACAAACACAGGAACCAAGCACCCTCAGGAAACTCAGTGCCTCCATGCCAGATGGTGACCGGAAAAGGTAGTGGGTTGAGGACTCCTAAAGCTTGCCTCTCCATAAAAGCCAGGAAATTTCTGACAACAATCAAGCTGTGCGGCACATATGCAAAAGAAAATCTGGACTCTCAAGAACAACGAACCTGACAAGCGACTTACCTCACCCTGTCCTGTCGCCTCAGAGGAATTTTAATGGGCCACCTTTGTTAGAAACTGTTTTTATTTAATCTGTCTGATGATTGGGGAGAAGTTATGGTCCCTGGTGGTTTGTTCAGTGAGAAAAGTTTTCCAGAACATTCTGTAGTTACCTAGCACATGTGGGACTTTGGAGTCTATCCCCAGCACTAAAAAGATGGCCATGACCGGATAGCCGAAACCTGAAATCCCAGTACTAAAGAGGCTGAGGCAGGAGGATTACAGTTTCCAGAGCAGCCTGGACTTGCCTTGATTAGTCATCTTGACACAGCCAAAGGTATTTGGGAAGGTGGCCTCTTAAGTGAGGGGTGTGCAGATCAGATTGGCTTATATCTGCATCAAACTGTCCTGAGAGCTGCAGGAGAGAGGGCATCCCAATCATGTAAGAGCCAGGGAAGAGTGGTCCCAGTGCTACTGCCCCCCACTGGGTCTAGGGTAGGAAAGATGGAATATAGATTTTGGTAAGTAATAACTCAGGAGTATCAGAGGGGAGGCATCAGCAACACGGAAGTGTGGGAGCGCCGCGGCCGCCGGGGTGATTGGAGCAAATTCATCAACACTGCTACATCCATGAAGATGGTTCAGTTCTAAAAACACCTGATAGCTTGAGCTTAGTACACAGAATCCACGTAAAAAGACAGATATGGTGGCTTAATCTGACAATCCCAGCATTCCTATGGTGAGATGGGAGAATCTTTAGACAGAAAACTAGCCAGAGGCTTCTTGCAGGCCAGCTAGTTTGGAGTACACAGCACAGCATCAGAAACAAGAGAAAAGAAGTTCTGCCTCAGATCAAGGTGGAAGGAGGGAACTGACTCCCAAAAAGTTGTCATCTGACCTCCATGCATATCCTATGATATTATACACTTGTACACACACACACACACACACACACACTTTTTTTTTTTAATTTAAATGCACTTTATTTTTAGACAACCCACATGACATGTTTTTTCTTTTAAAAAAAAAAAATGCCTCCACTCCAAATAAATCACGGTCAAAATAAAAGTTCAAGATGACATCAGTCCCATTTGTCCTAAGTCCTGGTGTTGTGTGGATGGTAAGCAGCAGCCAATTATGGTGACAGGTGATAGATCCATTTTGTTAACATTTTTCCATCTCTAAGCCATCCTTAAAGAAAATCATGAATGGAGTCACACCATCTTCACGGTAGTCCAGGAGAGCAACCATACCATCTGGATTCATGTTTTCACCAATAAAAAACTGGTAGTTGTTGAAATTAGCAAGGATGTGCTTAATTTGCCCTGCAGCTCCAGTCATAAAAGGCTTTACTCTTTCGGGTTTCTGTTCTTCAAGTTTGCCTTTGAGTGATTTCATGTAGTCTTTGATGTACTTTTTGTAGGCCTCTTTTGTGAAGCTGGTTTCTTGTAAGCGATGGTTCATGACAACGTCAACACCGGTGACTACTGTGCTTTCGGTACCTTCGCCCTCCGGACCTTCAGCGGAAGCATTTCCACCAATGAGCGAGTCATCGATGGCACCCTCTGTTCTACTGACCATCTTGCCCTCCACCTCCAGGCACAGCCCGTCCGCGATCTCCCGGATCTTGTAGATGTCGGAGAACAGCTCGTCATGGCTGATGAGGTCCCGGTAGATAATCATGGTGATGGCTGGGGACGGCGGCGCTAGCCTGACAGCGCGGAGCAAGCGCGGTGCAGCCGGAGCGGCGCTAGAGGGGAGAGGGGAGCGGGCGGAAAAGGCCGACTCGGGCGCTCCCCAACCTCATATAGAGGGCACGCTCATCTACGTCATCGCCCGCTGCGCCACACTTTTTTTTTAATTTTAAGAAGAGTGAATAGAAGTTTCAACCAGGATCTTAGGGGGAGGGGAGAGAACTTCCTAACTCCATGAGGTCAGCATAGCCTTAAAACCAAACTGAGACAGCATTCGAGAGAAGAGTCACAGGCCAGCTTCCCTATGAGCACAAGTGCAAAAGGGTCCCAGCATCAACCCACTCATTGCATTGTCATGGAATGTCAGATCCCCTGTGAGTACCGAAACCCACAGGTGCTCAAGACAAAGAAACTATACCTGTGTATAGTTCATACACATCTTCACAAAGACTTTAAATCCTCCTGATTTGTAATACTAATATGATACAGGTGTTTGCTTTGCAAATAAATATCAGACTATATCGTTTAGGAGGGAAGGACATGCAGAAAGGGCTGCGTGTTTCATGAAAGCTTAATCTTTTCAAATATTGTTGATTGGCAGATAGTTGGACTAGGAGTCCAAGTCCTAGTATATATGGTAGGCGGGCTGGCTGTACTAGCAAACTGGATCCAGGTACACAGTTATTGTCAGGAACCCAAGGATATTTCAATACACATAACTCAAGCCAACTTAGAACAGGAACTTATCATTAGGGTGTTGTCTCTGGGACTCAGCTCTCCACACTGAAGGCCATCATTTCACCTCCAGTAAAGAGTCTTTGGCTTCGTCCAGCTTGAGACACACTGACCATGTGTGTCTGGTTCTCCTCAGTCTGCTGAAGTCTTCCTTTAATGTCTTTTTCATATGTCTTCCTGGGTACCTGTTGAGCAGCGGCCTTCTTTCCACATTCTTAGTTATCCTAGTTAGCTTTAAGTTGACACAGCTCGGAGTCATCCGAGAGGAGAGCCTCAGCTGAGGAACCACCCAGATCAGATTGGCCTGGGAACATGTCCGTAGGAGAGTGTTCTGAGTGTTGACTTACGTAGGAAGATTCGGCCCTCTGCAGGTGATGCCATCCCTGGGCAAGAGGCTCCGAGCCATATATAAGAAAGGTAGCTAAGCATAAGCCATTGAGCAATCCAGAAGCCAGGCAACAAGCAGAAGGCTAATATCTTAGAAATGGTTTGTGCTGGCTGATTGATTTACTCCTCTCTGCTTTCCTCTCTGCCTGTTTAAACCCTTGCCCTGACTTCCCTCAAGAATGGACTGTGACCTGGGAGTATAAGCCAAATAACGCCCACCCCTCGGGTTGCTTTTGGTCAGGGGTTTTTATCACAGAAGGGAAACTACAACAGCAGTCATCTACTCTTTGTATGGCCAGCAACTGTGCTATGTTTCCATCCCAGAACCCTCCTCTCCTTCCATTCCAGAGCCATGCATCTTTCTGCCCACTCAACACTATAAACTGAATACGGCAAACTTCTCAAGTTCAGTGTAGTTAATATCAGACTCGTTTTCTACTGCAAATCTTCTACCCTGCTGAGATTTTTTAACTGTGGGCTTTCCCACCCATGCATAAGTTCCCTGAAATAATGACTCTGAGACTTCTTATATATGAATAAATGCCTAGGCCACTAGCTTTGGATGTTTCCGCTAGCTCATAGTCTCTACAGAGATTCCTTGGCAGTTTTAATTACATGCCTAGTATTACACAACCTGACACAGTCTTGGATGTCACTGCTGTCCTCTTCCCCTCACCATTCAGCATCAGATGGTCAACAAACCCTGTGGGTTGTCCTTCAAGCACAGCTCTACCCACTTCTCCCCTAGATTTCCTGGACTGCTCTTTCAGGTCATACATGGATCCTCCTTTGGCTCCTTCAGCTAATTTCACCTCTTTGCAGCCAAATGATCTTTCCATTCCTAAGTGGGAAACATTCACAAAGTACCTCAGTGAGAGAACAGGAGGTTAGAGGAGAGATTTAAGTCTATACTCCAATGCCACTATGCCGGATAAGAGAGGCTCAGCTTCCAGGAGTCCATGCCCTTCCTTTGCTCCTAAATAGCTATAGAATTCAAAATCTTGAGCCCAGGCCTCGGTTCCTGTTAAGGAAGCTTGAAACTTCCTTCCTTTTTGTGACTAAAGCTTTGTTTAAAAGTTTTTAGCCCGGCAGTGCTGGCACACGCCTTTAATCCCAGCACTTGGGAGGCAGAAACAGGTGGATTTCTGAGTTCGAGGCCAGCCTGGTCTACAGAGTGAGTTCCAGGACAGCCAGGGCTACGCAGAGAAACCCTGTCTCAAAAAAAAAAAAAAAGTTTTTAAACACTTCCTGAAGATAACCAATGGGCTAGAGGGGTGTGGGACTTACAATACTCAATCCGGAATGTATTAGTCTCTCTCCTGTTGCTATGGTGAAATATACTGACAAAAAGCAACTTAGAGTTGTGAGGATTTATTTTGGCTTGTGGTTCTGCAGGAATACAGTCCATAGTGATGGGCAAAGAATGGCTTCAGGAGCTTTCATCCTCAAAGCCCCATCCCTCCCAATGCCGTACTTCCTCCAGTAAGGCTCCACACACTAAAAGTTCCATAATCTTCGCAAAGAGCACCACCAACTGAAGACCAAGTGTTCAAAAACCTGAGCCCATGAGTGACATCTTTTTTAAAGGTTTATTTATTTATTATATGTAAGTACACTGTAGCTATCTTCAGACACTCCAGTAGAGGGCGTCAGATCCCATTACAGATGATTGTGAGTCACCATGTGGTTGCTGGGAATTGAACTCAGGACCTCTGGAAGAGCAGTCAGTGTTCTTAACCACTGAGCCATCTCTCCAGCCCCATAAGGGACATTTTTCACTCAAACCATTATACAGAACCCATCAGATGTTTTCATAAGCGTCACAGCTCTGAGGTCTTTCTTTGCAGTGCCGCTGAGCATGAAGAGAAAGTGCTTGAGACATAGCCTTATTAATGATTTTGTTTGCATTTTGTTGTAGAGGCAGATCGGCTTCAAACTTGCAATCCTCCTGCCTCACTGCCAGTGCCAGTACTATAAACGCACCCCACCATTTCTAGGTCTCACTAATGAGTCTCTTCGTAAGAGTAATCATGAGCGATAACCTTTTGAAGGGTTATTTTTTGTCAGGTATCAGGGCCGGGAGACTTTATGGTACAACAGAGCAGAACTTTGTCCCAGAGTGCTAGAGACCCAAATGTAAGTGGGGCACTATTTCCCATCAGCCTGAGCTCACCGCCAGGAATCAGCAAGAGATGGACCTCTTGCTTGATCTGAACGAAAGCACACTCTGGGAAGAATCCACTTCTGTTGGAAAAAGACATAGCAAATCCAGATGGCAGACCCTTGTCTCCCTGGATGTTCCTCCATGTGGCTGCTCCAAGTCTATATTTAGCATGATCTGAGTAAGAATCACACACTGGGCTAAACTCGGCCCAGAACATCAGCTGTGATTTGCGGCCAGTAGCAGTTATAAATCTACCAGTTGGAATTTTATCTCGCTGCTCATTTTTATCTGGGCTCATTTTGCTGTACACCCCACAGCTGTAAATATGTAGAATTAGAGTGGACAAGAGGCAGTCCTATTTATATTGTCTGTCTGTCTATAATTGTATCTGTTTGCTCCACTGGTTGTTGAACAAGATGAATGCCTTTAAATCTCATTATTAATTATGGTCATTTATTCAAGGTCACTGACAGTGAGCCGACCCCCCCCCCCCCAAAAAAAAAAAAGGCAGCTTCAGCCACACTCACTCAGCTGTGGAAAAATAAATTCTGGATATCCATCAGCTACTGAAAATGGTAGATTCACCACACAGGGGGAAAAAAGACCATAGTAGGTAAAGATATTTGAGCCAAGCTAGACTTTAGGAACATGGTGACCTTGGGGTGAAGCCAGTGGAACTAGCTATGTGTCCATGTATGGGGATTGAATTTGTGTGGGAGTGGGGCTGGCAGTGTAGGCACACTGAAGCACAGAATTCAGTGTTCACGTTTCAGGACTATTCCTGGATGACCTGCTTAGGCCCCTCTGCCAGCCCAGGGGAGCTAGCAAAGGGGCCTAAGCAGGCTGGGTAAGAGAACAGCATGTCTAGCTGAACCTGGATAATACAACTCTTTTTGAAGACTGTGTCTGTGGTGGTTAGTGTTAATTGTTCACTTAACAGGATTTGGAGTCACCTAGGAGGCCAGCCTGCAGGCATACCTGTGAAAGATGCTCCTGATTAGGCAGGAATCCAGGTAGGACACACCCTAAAAGCATCATTCCCTGTGCTTGGGTCCTGAACCCCCTAAAAAAGAGGGAGCTAGCTGGGCATCAGCATTAATTTTGTCATCTTCCTGGCTGGTGGTGCAATGGAGCCAGCCACCTCCACCTTCACTTTCCACATCATGATGAATGAGCCCTCAAACTATGACTCAAAAGAAGCCTTTCTAGGGGGCTGGTGAGATGGCTCAGTGGTTAAGAGCACTGACTGCTCTTCCGGAGGTCATGAGTTCAAATCCCAGCAACCACATAGTGGCTCACAATTATCTGTAATGAGAAACAAATTAAAAACAGAAACAAAAAAACCTATGAGTAGGAGCGAGAGAGGCCCAGAGCAAGTGGGGACCCAGAGCGAGATACTTAGACAGATCCTTGGGGCTCACTGTGTGCCCAGTTAGGTAGAAACTTTAGACCAGTGCTTCGCAAACTTCCCAGTGATGGAACCCTTTAATACAGTTCCTCATGCTGTGGTGACCCCAACCATAAAAGTATTTTCATTGCTATTTCTTTGTTTGTTTGGTTGGTTGGTTTGGTTCCAGGCAGGATTTCTCTGTATAGCCCTGGCTGTCCTGGAACTCACTCTGGAGACTAGGCTGGCCTCGAACTCAGAAATCTCCCAAGTGCTGGGATTAAAGGCGTGTGCCACCACCACCGACCCACCATTGCTATTTCTTAATTGTAATTCTGCTACTGTTATGAGTTGTAATGTAAATAGCTGTGCCTTCTGATGGTCTTAGGAAACCCCTAGGAAAACGTCATTTGACCCTCCCAGAGAGATCGTGACCCACAGGTTGAGAATCAGTGTGTTAGATCATGCATTTATAGAAATGTGCATAAACCACTTTTCTTTTTGGAAATGCACATTGTCATTGGTTTTATGGTGTGGAGATGATGAGTGTAGGTCCTCAGAGGAGATAGATTTCATCCTGGCGATGCTGTCTATCTTACAAGCCATGACTTCTCAGAAGAGATACTTAGGGATGCTCCATTAGTAAAACTCTTGCCTTAGAAGCATCAGGAACTGAGTCTGAACCCTAGAAGACACATTTAAAATAGGTAAGTGGAAGGACACTCACTTAAAATCCCAGACCGGAGGAAGCTGATAGACAGATCCTTGGGGCTCACTGGTTAGCCACCTTAGCCTACTCAGTAAATTTCATGATAGTGAGAGGCCATACTTAAAAAAAAAAAAAAGCTAACAAGCCGGGCGGTTATGGCACACACCTTTAATCCCAGCACTTGGGAGGCAAAGGCAGGTGGATTTCTGAGTTCGAGGCCAGGCTGGTCTACAGAGTGAGTTCCAGGACAGCCAGGGCTACACAGAGAAACCCTGTCTAGAAAAACAAAAACAAACAACAACAATAACAAAAAAAAAACAAGATAGGGATATATAACAAGTTTCAGGTCAGGCAGGGGCTAAATAGTGAAACACACTATATCAAAAAAAAAAAAAAATAGGAAGATCTACGAGTTCAAGGTCATCTGGGATTAAAGGTGTTGTGGCACACACCTTTAATCTGGGCCACATCTTTTGCTGGAGACCGATGTAAGGACACTGGAAGAAGGAAGGCTCACTCTGCTTCACCTGCTTGCCTTGTGGGACTGAGCAACTGCTAGATCCTTCCATTCACAGCTGCTGCTAACCTTTGTTGAGAGTTAGACTACAGACTATAAGTCATCAATAAATTCCTTTACTACATAGAGACTACCATAAGTTCTGTGACTCTAGAGAACCCTAATGCAAGTGGTTCTGGAAGGTAGCTAGACCTATAGACAGACAGACAGGGGAGAACTACAAAGAGAATTCCAGAGCTCTGTGGAGGGTTGTCTCTGACAGCTCAGCTGAAGAGCTACCCCTTCTGCAGGAGGACTCCAGCCAAGACCAACTAGAGATTTAGAAAATTACCCATCACTTGCCCAGGGCCAAGACTACCATGTATCTTCACCAGCCAGTGAGGAACCTCACACATCTTAGATTCGAAGGTAGGCTCCCCACAGAATTCTTGCTTCTGTGATGGGAAATAATTAATCCTAGACTATATGTTGCTGTGGGGGAAAGGGGAAAAAAATCTATAAAAATGTAACTTAGGGCTCAGCCCCGAAGGGGACATCTATGTAAAGCTGCAGCCCAAAGCTCAGGGGACATCATGGAAGAGGAGGAAGAGAGGGCACAGAGCTGAAGGATTGGGGGATGCCTTGCAATTCTGTCTTCTGAACATAATGTGGCCCTCACACTCACGAACTCATCAGCCCTGTAACTCCAGCTGCAGGAGACAGACACCCTCTCCTGGTCTCCATGGGCACTGAGTGTTTTGGGGCATGCTGGCATGCACACATGCAAATGTAAGATTAAGTTTACAAACTGTACTGTGGAAATTTAGCCATTAGTTAAACTCAGTGGGAGACCGGCTCCCAGAACCTAGAAACAATGAGAGACCAGGAGCTCCCAGAACCCAGAAAGAAGGGAACCAAGACAACCTGGCCCGAGAACCCAGAAACAACCTGGCCCAAAACAATTGCCAGGTGGCTAGCCCGCCCCTGGACCCTAGCACGAGCCAGCACCAATCAGAAACCACCCTGTACCTTCCCCTTACCCCAGTCTTCCCTTTTGCCCCAGCAACTGCACAGGAATAAAAAGCTGCCTAAGACCTTGCTCGGGGCCAGAGTCCTCCACCCCTGTGAGGGATATGAGTCTCGCCCCAGCTAGCTGGAATAAAATACCTCTTGCAGATTGCATCAAGTCCATGTCTTGGTGGTGTGTGGGGTCGTCGCTCCCAGGATTTGAGTGTGGGGATCCCTCCCGGAATCTCACACAAAATACTCATACACATGAAATAAGAATAAATAAAATCCTTTATAAACAAAACAAAAGACCAGTGAACATTCTAGCATGCAGCACTAAGTGAATCAATGGGCCCGTGTCCAGATTGACCGACTCTGTCCCCTTTGATGCCATCTTGCTTTTTGTCAGGGCCAGTGTAGCCAGAGACAGTGCCATGTGACAAGGTTAGTCCCACCAAATAGTCTCCCTGACCAGGGGTCAGCTGTGCCATGTAACACAGTGGCACAAGGGAAGTGCATGGTGTTTACAGACCTAGGGAGGACAATCTGCATGGCGTGTTCTGATCCTGCCACTACAGAGTCTATAGATAAGAATGTAACATGCTTTTCATTTAACAGTATTTACTTCTATTTATGTGTATATGGATATATGCTACGTATGGAGGGTTGTCATAGAGGCTAGAAGAGGGTGTTTGATACCCTGGAGCTGGAATCATAGGGGTCGTGAGGTGTTT
>JADRCD010214216.1:0-33486 GCA_019843815.1 Montemys delectorum | reverse complement strand
AGGTCTTTATAAGTTTACTCTTCACTCTCCAGGACTGTTCACATAACATGTTCCAAACATGTCTCTTATCCCCATACTTTTGGACATTTCACATGGCATGATGCTGCCATCAAAGTATTAATAAGTTACTTAAAATGGTTTGTATCCTCTTATAGATTAGTGAATGATAAATAATACTCCCAGATTTGGATATGTTGATGTTATCCACTATAATCAGCTCAATTAATATTTTCATTTGTTATGGTCCATAAAATCTAAATTGATATAACTGAGTTATCTCTCCTAAAAGGCATATGATTTTGAACAACATTTCTGATCACCATCTACTCATTTAATCATTATCTCTGTTTTTCCAAATCACAAAAGACTCTGGAATTTAAAATAAAATATATAAATCTGCCGGACATGGCCAACAATTCTCTGCAGCTATGCTTGCCTCATTTTTAAGAGAAATCAAAATATGAAAATGGGTTACAGATCCAAAACACTTATTTTAACATGTTATCTTAAAATAAATGTCTATGTTTAATGGAATCGAAGACATTTTGTTCTGTAATATTTTCCTTTGACTTTGAACAATGCATCCTACTGTAGGCTCATGAAACTCAAGAAGTAAATAAACTTCACGGATCTGGGAGAAAAAACACCTGAAATTTATAAAATTTATGAGACTGCCAACTCATCAAGAGTCAATAGAAACAGTAAAGGCTTGTGCAAAGGAGAGGATTTATCATCCAGCTGTATGAAGAACTCATGTACCTGTAAGTCATGCAAACAGCTCAAGACTTCTAGATCTTATGAATTATCACTTTTACTTCAAAGGCCCTTTTGATATTAGCTGTCTTAGAGTTGCCCATTTTCCTTTAACTCACACCAGCAAACTCCTTGGTTCACAAAGTTGTACTTCGATAATGTCCTTGTCATTATTTCACGATCTGAGTACATATTTGTATATAGATCCCAGAATCCTTATTGACAGGATTCTCAATAATCAAACAAAAAAAAAATAAAAGCAATCTAAGTAAGAAAAATCCTTTAAAAGTTAGAAATGAATTTGAAATCACTTTTTACAGAAATAGGACATTACTAGATATCCTAGACTTCCCTAACAGTCATCATGTGCCCCAGACTAGTCTGAAATTCCTAGGAACTATTCTTATTTAACCTTCTGAGTCCTAAAAATCTGGGTGTAAACCACCACAAATTATTAACACTTAAATTTAATTCCTTTTGTTTTATCACTCCTAATGACAACATATTTTATGTTATGATAAGGTTAATTCAGTATATTCAATGTGCCAACACAGTCAATATGTACTTTAGAACTTCTTTCAGTACTATATAACATGTCATTTATATTCACGGCCATGTTGTTTCTATGTACATGAACGTGTATTTGACATTCCCACCAGGGAAAATTATTTCTGTATTGAAAACCCTAGGAAATATAAAACTTGTGCACTATAACGAACTATATTTCTGTGTCATAGTTAACTCCTGAGAAAAGTTATCTAAATTCACTATATCAAGTATCTCTCCTCTTACCACTTCAAACAGGTTCCTGTCACCACACCATTGACACAGCTTTTATCAAGGGTATCAGTCGCATCCACTATTGTTAAATACAATTGCCAGTTCTCAATGCCTGTTCTTACTTGACATGTCATTTTCATTTAACTTCACTAGTAATTCTTGCTCTTGAAATGCATTTTTTAGTTGAATTCCAGGATGCTATATTATTACCTTTTTCTTTCTTCCTGAATTTCCATCTCACTAGGTCTCATCATCTTACTGTTTTAGATTTTACCTAATTACTATGACTTCAAAACTAGAGTAGTTCAGAGCATGTACTTTGATTATTATCTACTTCCTACATAGAGGCACACAGTTGGTATTCTTATGTATGACAATGTTTTTGTGAAATGTTCATTTTCAGAGGAAACTAAAGTTTCCATTTCAAATATTTATAAAAATTTCAAAATTATTTATTAAGAGACAACCTATTTTTCCAAACACTTTTTCCATGTTGTTTTTGCTGTCCTGATTAATTACAGCCCTACCCATGCAGGAAGCAGCCAAAATAGAAATGGCATCTTGATTCTTTCTTTTCTTCGACATTTCGTTTGTTGTATCATTTTTCACTTTTATGACCAAGTTTTTATTTTCTGCCTTTTAAAACTATAATTTTGTTTTTTTTAATCTAAGGATGATAAATAAATATAGACAACGCTTGTTTGTCAGCTCTCTGCTAGACAGGGGAGGTCTTCTGAAACTCAAGCTACTGCAATTTTAAAAGAACTCAAAGTTTCTAGTATCAGCAAAGGTGTTCTATTCAGAGTACATTGTTGGCTTTATTTTTCATAGTAATTTCATTACTGAAATTACTAAGTGATAACTTTAATGTGGCAATGTCTAAGGAAACCCAGTATTTTCTAATCCACAATGTTCACTATAAAATCATATAAGCACTCTTAAAACAGATAATTTGAGAACAAATATATCATTTTTTTTCTTTTTTATTGGACACTTTCTTTACTGACATTTCAAATGTTATCCCCTTTTCTGGTTTCCCAACCAGAAACCCCATATATTATTCCCCCTCTCCCTGCTTCTATGAAGGTATTCCCCCTACCCACTCATCCATTCCTGTCCCCCGACCCTCACACTCCTTACACTGGAGGCAAGATATCATTTTTGATGTTTGCATATCTGTTCATACTTCATTTCTCTAGGAAGTAGATTACTAGGATCTTCAGCTGTTGGTCACCTTGTGTGAGTTTTCGAAGTCTCACTTATCACATGGGACACACCAGTTCTTCTACAGGGTGAACAAAATACAAGCCTGGGACCTGCTTTATAATATTATTAAAATATAATTTGTAAATATGTTGATTACAGAGCCAACATTTAAATTCAAAATATAAAGATTTGATGAAAAAATAAATGAGCAATCTAATTTGAGGAGTAATATAATAAAATATGAATGTTTGCTAAAATATGTGCTCTGCAATAAAAAAATTTTCTTTATGTATTCATTTTGGGAACATATAATACCTCTTGAGTAAACAAAATGTGGTAAAAGATTAATTTCTAAATACAACAGCTGTACAATTTAAAAATTAAAAACATTCCATGTATTTTATGAATAATTTTGTAAACAATATAATTTACCTATTACTCACTTAGGAAGTAAAAGAAACAGTGCATCTTTTGGTGGTACGTAAAAATATACAATGTTGATTTGTACACTTTATCTCTGCCCATTTCTCAAACTTGTGTTGTTCTTTAAAAGTAGAGAAAATTCAGGATATATAAGAATATTTAAATGGCAAAACAAAAAATCTTGCTAACTACTATTGAGAGATTGCCTTAGAAGCTTGATATCACTCAGCTATGTCACATATACGCCTCTACAGAAAATAACCATTGGATTCTCTCTCTATTTTGTTCGTGAAGCATTTATAGAAGGAGATTAAAATAAAAGGCCTTCTTAGTAATGCTACACAGAACAAACAGAACAGAAGTTGCAAGTTTTAGCATACGAATTCATATTAGTTGAGATGCTTTGAGTAGAGAATTAGATCAGTTGTTTCTATATATTTATTTGTTTAACAAATACTTTTCTCAAATTTGAAAATAAGCATATATACAGTGTAATATTCACTTAGAGTATATTTCTATTTTCTTAGTGTATAAAGTCTAAAAACAAAAATGTGAGAGTATTTTATTGTTTTTTTTCCTTATGATTGACTCCCTATGTGAGTAATGTTTTTTGCTTTGAATATAATTCTTTAATCAGATCAATCATACTTGAAATTTTTAAAATGATTTTTTACATAAAGTTCCACATGTAACCTACTTATCTATGCCTCTGTGCCACCCCAATGTATAATTGGCTTATTAGCTATTTCTCAGATAGCTAATATTTGGTGGTCTGCAGAAGAAACATTTTAAATTCAGCTTGATATGAACTGACATATATGAAAGTGTCCTTGAAGCCTGTTAAATTTAATTCTATCACTTTCACGAGTATCTGCCCTTTGTATTCCACCTAGAACAATGTAAAAACAAGTGCTTTTCTATGAAATATCTTTCTTTAAGGGATATCTATAAAAGTGAGCTAAATGATATCAAAGTTTATCAGTATTCTGTGACATTTGCTGAAACATTGCTCATTTACAAGGCAGAAAAACTTCCTTCTTGTTCATCTGATGCTTTGGTTCTCACAGTGCCCTTAGTTTTAACTGTAGGTTCCTTTCTCACTCCTCTTCCTTCTTTAGCACACCACGCAGAAGTAATCCATTCTACCATAATATCCAATGAATTTTGCATGAGATTCTTAAGAGCAAAGCTATTAGTACAATATGGGACAAAAGTCAGACTCACCAATATGACGTAGGAGGATTTATTTTTTGAATGTTTTTTGAAAAATCTAATGTTCTTTCTCAAATTCTGGGTCACTTAATATGGTTTCAGAAATGATAGGTTAGTAGATCTAGATTTACATCATTGGTAGGTATAGTTAGTATTTGAAGAAAATTTTTTAAATTTTCGAAAAATTTTTGTTAGACATAGTTTAAAATCTTAGATATTTATAATCTCTATTTACACGTATTATTTTTAATTATTTATTTAATAAAATACTTTATCAACACTCCATTTAGTAGACTTATCATTTCAAAAATTTATTAAACCTAATGTAGAAAATATATAGCTTCCAATATTCTAAGGTATTGACACATGTTAGTACCATTAGAGACTTGTTTTAAAGATATATATTTCAGACATATCTTTTATAAACAACTAGTTTGTAAATACATTCATTATATTAATACTAAAAGATAAAGCAGGAGAAGCTTCTGCAATGGGTACATATGAATACCATTAAAATTACATTAATTTGGGAGCTGGGCTTTTCGGAGAAGGCTCAGTTTTAAAATGGTCATACGAACAAGACTAGAGATTAATGCCCGTTGCCAACATTAAAAGATGTCAGCTTAGCAGAAATACTAGTGTTGAAGATGTGGAAAAAGTAGAATTTCAGGTCTTGCTGGTCAACCAATCTAGTAGAACCATCTATTTGTTGATAATTTTTTAGTCTGCTATAGTCTGCCATGGCAGACCGTGTCTGAAAGATCATGTTGAAAAAGAATGATGAAAGAGAAAAATAATCAATATTGACCTCCAGAATCTACATTAACAATCACTTGTATACCCAACACCTCCTTACTTTTTTATCTCTTACCACTTACACATATAAATACACAAAAAATTATATTAAAAGTTGACTTTATGTTATCATTTATTTATCCATGTGCTTTAGAATTAAGAACATATATTTTATTGTTGTTTTTAATTCATAAATTATTTTTATTTTTATTGAAAATAGATTCTTCTCTTATAGACTATATCCTGACCACAGTTTCCCTTTGCTCTGCTTTTCCCAACTCCCAACACCACCTCTTCTCTCCCCCAAATTTATTACTTCTCAGATTACTCTTCATAAAAGAGCAAGTCTCCAGGAGAAGATAACCAAACAAGTCTAAATATCAGAATGTGCTTTTATATTTTACCTAAATTTCAACAGAAGAAAAAAACAATGTACTCATGAAAACTTTTTGTTTTGTGTTCAATCCTTACTATTGACTTGGAATTAAAATGAAATATTGGGAAGGGAATTCTTAAAACATTGTATATGTAGTATCTAAACTTAGGCCTAAATTTATGTTGATACTTTAGTTCCTGGAAGCTCTGGGTTATCCAGTTGATATTATTCTTCTTAAGGGGTTGCAATTACTTTTAGCTCATTCAGCCCTTGCTCTTCCACTGGGGTCCCCGGGCTCAGACTGATGACTGGCTGTGAATATCTGCATCTCTATTAGTCAGATAATGGCAGAACCTTATAGGGCACAGCCATACCAGGCTCCTGTCAGCAAGCACTTGTTGGCATCAGCAATAGTATCAGGTTTTAGTGTCTGCTGATGGGATGGATTTCCAGGTGGGGACATTCTCTGGATGGCTTCAGTCTCTGCTCCATTTTTTTGTCTTTGCCTTTCCTTTAGACAGAAACAATTCTGAGTTAAAAATTTTGAGATGTGTGTGTGGCCTCATCCCACAACTGGAAGCACTGCCTGTATACTGGAGGTGGCTACAGGTTCTCTCTCCCCTTTGTTAGGTATTTCAGCTAATGTCATCTGAGGAATGGTTGAGTGGTGACGCAGGTGTGGGTAAGTGGATGGAAGAGCAACCTCATACAGGCAAAGAGGATGGGGGATAAGGGATGGGATTGATGGTTGGTGGAGAGGAAACCTGGAAGGATGATATCATTTGAAATGTAAATAAATAAAATGATTAATTAAATGTTTAATTAATAATTATATATATATGAAGAATTTTTTAAAATGTGTGGAATTTAGATAATACTACCTAAGGGGTATGTCAACCCAACATTGGATTAGGGAGATCTAGTCTCTAATTATATTTGTGAACATATAGAGTCAGTAGTAATGTTCAGAATAATCTCCTTTGTAATAGTGCATAATAGAGATAACTTGAGAGTAGTTTAGACACAGTGAAATCAGTAGAGAAACAGCAAACCTCATCCTACATTGTTACAATCCTGGGTCTATATGACTGAGATGAAATGATGCAAAGCAGAATGATGTACTAGTACAATCATTGGCTGCTCTTCCAGTGGGTCAGGGTTCAGTTCCTAGTACCCACATGGTGATATGCAACCATTTTTTAATTTAATACTAGGGAAACAGATATTAAAGAATTCAAACTAACAAATTTGACATCTAATTACAGATTGTCAGCATGACATTCACTTTACACTAAAGAACATACAATGGCTCAAAATATAAGGGTAAAGCATACATTCCATGCAATTTGCTAGCCAAGTGAGAATAGTAGACTTTACATAAAAGAGAAAAAATAACAAAAATACAAAGAATATCTTAATAATGGTGCAATTGTTTACTGAAAGATTGAGGAAGCAAATATGTAGCTAAGCATTATCAAACATTTAAATATTGAAGTACTAAATGAATTAAAGGATTAAAAATAAAAGGTTGCTTATGAACTTATGAAACAATTTGGATAGTTAGTAGAAAGAACATGTATGTACATTCAAAGACTGAGCAATGTCCTAGGACAGTTGAAAATAATTATATTAAAATATTCCCAGTAAGAACAATATTATTATTATTTTCTTCAAGTTTTCATTAAACATTTGCAAAAAATGCAAACTAGATAACAAAACAAGTGTTAGTCTGAGAGTTTCTGTCATTAATAAGGGGATGACTGAGTTTATTATAAAATCTCCAAAGGCAAATTCAATGAATTAACCTCCTCATTATGAATTACACAAAATATTTGTAGAACTGGCTCAGCCCTCTTCAAACCCTTCTAGAAGGCACTCTACTTGGAAAGAGAACAAACAACGTCTCCAAAAATTTGAATATTGAAAACTTTTTGTCATGCTTGAGAAAAATGCTAGAGTACTTGTTCAGTATTGTTGTGCATGCAACTTAGCAAGGAGAAATCTAGACAGAGCAGTTATAGGACAAGGACAATGAATAAAATGCAATAACTTGGAAATGAACAAGGGGCACAATAAATTTGACAGCATGATGATACTTTACAAAAATATGGGACTTAATAAGCAATTTGAGAAAAATTGTGGAAATTAAATAACAATATAAAATATGTTTCACATAGATGTACTAATTGTTAACAATCTAGTACAAAAAAAGAGCAACTATCACTTAAAATAGTATTAAATTAAAAGGTAAGAATAAATTTAATAAATGACGTGTTGCAGGATATTTGACTATACTGTGGATCTTAAAATTGTATACAGGAAAAATCTGTCTCTAGTTGTGATGTGGCTCAGGCTGAGGAAACAACTTTAATGCAAGAGTGTTGTAGGATATTTCATCACACTGTAAGATTGTACTGGAAAACATATTTTAAACTATGGTGTGTTTCAGTCCTAGAACACAGCTTTAATCCAAGAGCTTTCTGCTTATTTTAAAAACTTTAAGTAGAGTCTATCATAGGTCAAGAGAAAGAACCAACCATCAGTTGACAGGGAGTGAACATAGAAAACACCATAGAGAGTGAGAGGAAGTCAAAAGGACAAATAGATGTACAGAAAGTGCAAAGTCGGGGGGGGGCATTCAAGGAAGTTGGCTGCATGCTTTCCTTGCTTCTCTGAGCTAGCAGGCTTTGATTTCAGTGTCTGGCTCCTAATCCTTTATTTGGTAAAATCAAACTATTGGGATTTTGTTTTAAAATACAACAATGACTTATTGAGGGAAGTAACTAAAAAAACATTCAAAAATGTGTAGAGAGCTATTTGAACCGCACCCTAAGATGGCCGCTCCTTGCTGGAGCGCTAGAGTGATAAACAACTTATTTGGCTGTGCTTGTTTGCCTGGCTTGCTTCCACCTTTGGCAACCTGTCTGCATGCACCACATGGCCTACTGAGATAGGCTCAGGCGTAGAGCATTTAAGGGCCTGGGGTGTTCCCCTCCGGGTCACAAGAAGAATGTTCAAGGTTCCTGAATAAACTGCTTTAAGAAGAGCTCTTGGGTTGTGTCTTTCTTGCTGGCCGAGACGGTTGCGACAAAAATGGAACACATAACTGCTAAGAGAGGGACGAGTGAACAATATACTTTGCAATATTAATTTCTACATCTGTAATTGTAATGTGTGTGTGTGAGTGTGTGTATGTGTGTGTGTGTGTGTGTGTGTGTGTGAGAGAGAGAGAGAGAGAGAGAGAGAGAGAGAGAGAGAGAGAGTGAGAGAGAGAGAAAGTATATAGAGTGTGTTTCAGAGGTTTACATGGAAGCATTGAAATATAAATGTCATTGAATAATATCTGGGAGGTTTTAGTTACTCAGTGAAACTCAATAAAACCTTCGATAATTTTTTTTCTATATGAGTTCCATTAACCAAGCATGGCATAGATTTTGTTAGAATAGATGAATTACTTCTGTAAAAAAAATACATTTATTTTAAAAATCACTCAGAAATGTGAACATATAAAATTCAGACAATTTTAAAGACCTGTAAGTAGACAAAACGAAAAATAAAAGCTATAGAAAATAGCTATGGCATAAATACATGTGTTTCTCCACCATAGTGTGTATGTTCCAATTACAGTTTGGGAAACTAAAACTAAAATATTTACATTTTATTGTCACAAAAATAATATTGTTATTTTGACCTTGATCTTCATTCCACATTATTTGGCCTTTAAATTGGATGTAATCATTAAAGCAGTGAGGGAAGCTCCCATCATTACTTTGCAGTTTTTAAATGAACAATGCTCAAGAAGCTGAGTGAATACTTAGATTTGTAGATTCAGCAATCTCTTCCTTTCCCAACAATTCTAATATAATTGTCTTTCTTCACTTAACCATAAAACTGAATCAGCACTTATTTCTTGCTATTATGAAGTTTTAGTTACTGTAAGATTCAATTAGCAACAACAACCACTATTCAGTTCCATTTCTTTTAGCCAGTCATATTCTATGCTAAGAAATTCATAATACAAGGCAAAGACAATGAAAAGAATGTTCATACCAGAAAATTTTCTGTGTAGCCCTGGGAAACTTTTAGTGTATCAAAAGATTTTAACAATTTGATTCACAGAAAAAAAGTGAGTTGTATGTTGCAGAATATTTTAAAAAGTATGCATCAATTTATAACATTTTAAGCTAGAAAAAGAGACTCCTACTTTTTGTCCTATAGACTATAGAGATAGTTGGCATGTTACATTTTGTTCTACACTTTTATGAATAGATCACAGATAGTATTATCTGTCATTAATTATAGAGACCTACAGAAGGCCCAGAATCTTTTTTTCAGACAGACACTAGCACAGAAGTTTTATTCTTCATCTTGTGAAAGTTTGCATTTGAGCATAGTTACAAAAAAAAAGGGATATCTTTAGAGTTTTCCATTCAAATGACATATAAGTTCCCGCTGGCAAGAGCACTCAGTTATGATTGAGAGCTCAGAAGGGTTTGGAATGACAGTGTGAACTGATGAATAAATAAGAAATGTGGGTGGGGTGTTTTCACTGTCTGCCTTCCTGTGTAGCTTGATAAAATGAATAAAAGTGAAATAAGTTTTATATGAAAAATAATGATATAAAATAATTTAATTTTATTGAGGAAATAATTAAAAACATTAATTCCATGTTTTAATAAACTCTATCTTCTATTCAACATGAAAATCATGAAATGAGATACATTTTAAAAACATAATAATACTCTTGCCATGATTTAGAAAAGACAGAGGTTGATGCATTTTAAGTGGCAACAGTGAACTCTTGCAGCTCCTCGTCAGCAAAAGTTGTGGTTGGATTGTTAAAATTAAAGGTAGTGCCACAAACATTGACATGCCCTGAAGGTTGGTGATAGAGTTGTTCCTCAAAGGAAAAACCATGCCCATAACTAGTTCCTTCTCCTTATATTTCATCATGGTCCTATGCATAACAATCAGATAATCTTGCTGAATGAATAGATCCAGTGAGAGACCATACAAAACAAAACAAAATCAGAAGGAACATGTTGTATACTCAGATCATCCATATGCACACACACATGGTTATATAATCATGAAACTACTTCATACAAATACACGTTTACATATATATATAGATACATATTTAAAACACACGTTTTGATTTGATTAATGTATTGATTAAATCATCTCTTCAACAACTGTGAGGAAAATAAAACACACTTAACATAGGTCATTTATTTCTCAGATGGTTAATATCTTCCTGCCTTCTTCATTAGAGTGAATCAATGTCAATCATTATGAACCATAACATGACCATTTCATTTTCCAAGAAAAATCTTCTCATGCTTTCAAATGATCTGGCTTATTAATCAATAGAAAATATAACCAATAGAAAGCATATCATTTCCTCATGACCTTTTTGGCTCTTTTTTTTTTTTGATAACTAACAAAATCATGATATAGATTCAAACAAAACTTCCCTTGGTTGTGTTATATAATAGCAGACAACAATGGAGTTGCAGGTGTGAGGATAAAAAAAAAAAAAATCACATTCCACAAGAGGAAACTAGAGCAGCTAGATCTCTAACATCTTGCCCTATATATGTCTCTATATTCTTTTCTGTGATTAAAAATAAGACCAAAAGCCAAATATGGATGAAAAAGTTTATTTTGTCTCATAGGGCAGAGATGGAGTCCATGTGGTGAATAAACTCAAGTTAGGGTGGCTCAAGAATGAAGTTAGTTAAGTATTCCATCAGATAGGAAGCAGAAAGAAAAGGAAGTGGGGTGAAGTTCTTAATGCTCACAGCCTGTGCTCAGTCATTATCTTCCTCCACTAAGGCAGCTCTTCCTAATCTGTACAAACAGTGGCACCAGCTGGGGACGAAGGGTTCCAACAGCTGGGCCAGTGGGGAGAAGTTTTCCCCGACAACTATAGTAGTCCCCAGTGAAATCTCAACTTTCCTCTAGGCTGTATCTCTTTACTGGGTAAATATCACTTCTACATTTCCAAACCCCTCAGTACATGGCCCTAGGTGACAAATAAAATAGAGCAACTCCAATAAACAAACATCCCCTAGAGAGCTGAAAATGTATGAATCAGGAATATTAATCATTGATTCAAGATTTTCCTATGAGTTACATAATTCATTTAATTATTTTCGTTTTTAGATATTTTCTTTATTTACATGTAAATTTCTCCTTTCCCAGGTTCCCCTCCAAAAAACAAACAAACTAACAAACAAACAAAAACAACAAGAACAAACCCCTTTTGCCTCTCCCCTCCTCATGCCTGCCACCCCACCCTCTCCCACTTATTAGCCCTGGCATTCCCCTACACTGGGGCACAAAACCTTCACAAGGCCGAGGTCCTTTACTCCTATAGATGATCGAATTTGCAATCCTCTACTATACACATGCTACCAGAACATTCAGTCCCACCATGTATAGTCCTTGATTGGTGGTTGGGTCCCTGAGGGCTCTGAGGGTACTAGTTGGTAATTGTTGTTTGTTCTAAGGGGCTGCAAACCCTTCAGCTCCATAGAACCTTTCTCTAACTCCTTCATTGAGGACAGTGTACTCAGTTCAATGAATGGTTGTGAGCCTCTACATCTGTATTGGTCAGGTATTGTCAGAGCCTCTCAGGAGATAGCTATATGCTTGTCCTTCCTTCAGTCTCTGCTCCATAGTTAATCTCTGCCACTCCTTCTGTGGGTGTTTGGTTCCCTTTTTTAGGAAGGAATGAAATATCCACCTTTTGATCTTCTTTCTTAAGTTTCTTGTGGTTTGTGGGTTGTTCTTCCTGTATTCCAAGCTTCTGGGCTAATAAACACTTATCAGAGAATGCATACCATGTGTGTTCTTTTGTGATTGGGTTACCTCACTCAGGATGATACTCTCCAGATCCATACATTTCCCTAAGAATTTCATAAATTCATTGTTTTTAATAGCTGAGTAGTACTCCATTGTGTAGATGTACCACAGTTTCTGTATCCATTCCTCTGTTGAGGGACATCTGGGTTGTTTCCAGTTTCTGGCTATTATAAATAAGGCTGCTATGAACATGGTGGAGCATGTGTCCTTATTACATGTTGGAGCATCTTCTCACAGACTTAGAAAGAGCAATTTGCAAATTCATCTGGAATAACAAAAGACCCAGGATAGTCAAAACTATTCTCAACAATAAAGGAACTTCTGGTGGAATCACAATCCCGGACCTTAAGCTGTACTACAGAACAATTGTGATAAAAACTGCATGGTATTGGTACAGTGACAGGCAGGTAGATCAATGGAACAGAATTGAAGACCCAGAAATGAACCCATGGTGAGCCTCTTAAAAAGGTAAATATCTGAGTTGATATTTAGGCTGAATCATATTTTATGATAGTAACAAAAGAATTAAAATTCAGTCTTATTTCATATTCACAACATATTATGACATGAAACTATGCTGAGCCTAACTTAAAACGTAAGTTAAACTGGAAAACTTAGACAATGATACAAACATTTTATTATAAACAAATTCTTTATGATATTTAAGAGTTTGATCTTGACTTATTTGACCTGTCACAAATTACAAACTAGATAATTAACAAAAAGCAATGTAATATCTTTTAAATGAATTCTATGTGCCAAATCCTCTAATAAACTAAAATAACTTTTTGTAGGTGTTGTACCTATGCTGATAAGGCACATGTTAGAACTATATAAAAGAAGATGCTTTCAATAAATATTCAGTGTAAACTTGCATGTAGATACTGAAAATTTGTCCTGCAATCTAAGCACAGAAAATATAAATAATGTTAACAAAGGCACCTCTGGTTCAGAGTTTAAATGGGACATAAGAATAGTCACAAAACACTATTCTAGAATTTATACATATATTTCCATAGTAGTTTATAGAAAATATAAATGTCCAGTGTCTAGCATAAAGATTAACATCAAATGGAGAAAAATAAAAACAAAACAAAAACAAAACAGAAATAAACGATCAGATAGTTTGCCATAGCCCTTGTTAATAATTTCTGTTTTTCCCACTGGGAGTCATCTGATTTAATAGTGCTGTTGGTGATATTCTATACCATGTGTAAAACACTACATTAAAATGAAACAGTGATTAATCTTTTAGTTGACATTATACTATTTAACTATAAAATATATTCTATAATATGTTTGTTGTATTTATAACAATTATTTTCATGATTTGTTTTAATGGCATTATTCCTTTGGAGTAAATAAATTAACTGATCTTACTTGTAAATTTTAAGATCTATTATTCTATCATGGTTCTTAGCTTAGTAAGAGGTTCATTTCCAGTATTTTCTAATTATTTCTACTGAATTTTAGCTAAAATAAATTCCTTTAGCTTAGCAACTCATGACCATTGAATTATCTGCAGTTAAATTATGTAGGTACCTGGATGATATAATTATATATTAAATGCTGAAATTCCTTTCATTATACAACTCCAGAATTGATTGTTAAAGCCTGACAAGGATAATAAACACCCCTAATTACGAAGAAGCTCTGTCTCCACAAGCTACTATTCTTCTCTTAAAGGAATTTATGTGCTTTTCCAGGCAGATAGATTTGCTCTGCCTCTTAGCCTGACATAAATTATTTTTATATCAATCTTTCAGAGAAGAGAGTGTCCTCTGAGTGATAGCTATGGGGAGTACAGTACCTCTGGGAGAAGGAAATTAATTTGTCTCATTATTTTCTATATCTCACTACTCCCTAAGCCTCAGCACAGCTCAGAAACTTATAGTGAAACTCTAAGCCCCAACAGTTAAGATTTGTGAGCAGATATCATTAAAGAGTAAGGCTCCTTAAAATAAGGCTGGCTATTGGGAATTGAAAGTAAAGAAAAAAGAATAAAGGAATCCAGCTAGGAGAGATATTTAATCCAGCTTCATTATTTTTACAGTGACACAATTATATCACCATGTTATTTGCCTAGAAATTGCAAAATATTAGACACCTCATTAGGGAACTAGGATGTACTATTGCTTCATAGGCAAGAGGGAGTTCAGTTTTCAAAGAAAGAAGAAAAGAATCTCACAAATCTCACTAATAAATAAACAAAACCTATATTTTGAATTGGATTACATGCACTTCTTTGTAGAGGAATTTTAACTCAGCAACATGGCTGCTCTGGAAAGATATTCTAGGTATATCCAAAGATATTTTAGGTCTGTATAATTTGGCAAGAATGCAGACAGACTGTGGATTAGTATATGATCTGGCTGTAATAGTAAAATAGCCTTAGTTACACACTTTAATCTCTAATAACGAAGATATAGATAGGTTGTAGACGAAGTAGCCCTGTTGGAAAGTGACAACTAATTGAGGAGCAGAAAAATGACAAGTCAGAGAAAGATTTGATAGAATAAGTCAGAGATAGGCTATGCCCAACTCTCATGAGACAGACAAGAAAGAGGTAATTTAAGAAAGCAGTACAGAAATATTTGTATTTATCCGTGTGTGTGTGTGTGTGTGTGTGTGTGTGTGTGTGTGTGTGTGTGTAGTTAGATAGGTAGGTAGGTAGATAAGTAGGTAGGTCGATAGATAGATATTTAGCAGGGCAGTTTTACAGAGACAGGTTGCAGGTAAAGACAAGATGAGCCTGAGAATCAGAAGGAACCAGAAGATTAGAGCAGATTGCCAGTATTAGTATGAGGCCAAGAATAACTATTTATTCAGAGTCTACTAGAAACCAATTTGACTCAGTAAGTTTGGAGAAGAGTTTTGTCCAGAAAAGCTGAGTTGAAACAGTCAGCAAGAGTTCAGAAAGAAATAGAAAGGGTGAGATTATTAAGCAGTAAGCATATGAGACAACAATTACATCCTGCATATGAGACCAATTTTTACACTTGTTAATTCATGCATGAATTTCTTAATGATGCTAGATTTTAGGTAGTTGAAATAGACAGCTATAACTATATACATATCATCTTGTATTGATACTACATGTTTTATCAGATTTCAAATACGGAAAAGGTCCTTTCCAATATTAATGTTAAAAGAACATCTTTGTGACATTAGCTAGGATATTTACAGAGATAATTAATGAACTAATAATTAAGCATAAGCATTCTAAGATGAGAGAAATTTCTTAGATAATGTGTATATTGTGAATTACTAAAATGATAATAATTTCTAGTATTATAAATCAATATAACAAACAATTCTATAATATATAACAAGAGCAAATACATTTTACAAACAATATGTTGAATACACAGTATTGTTGATATATTATATAGATTATAGCAATTGATTTGTAAAAATCACTCAATGAATCTTTAGAATTAATAAGCAACAGAATTTTCAGATGCACATTCTGTGGGTGATTATGTGAATTTATAAAATCTTTAATTCACTTTGAAGCTTTTAAAATATGAACAGATAAAGTTTAATCATACTAAAGAAGGATGAAAGTTAAGTTCACAGCATGATTTCATTTTTACAAGTCATTTAAATACTGAAATGAACTGAAATATTTGAAAAGAGTGTATAGAAAGGAAAATAAAAATACAAACACTAGGGATAGTGCACAAAATGTATCCTTCAAACAAATGAATATGTTCTCCTTTGGGGCATTTATTGGTGCCAGAAAGTCCCTGTGACATTTCAGAATAAAAACACATTATGCCTCAATTGCTTCAATAGCATTATTACCTTTAGCATAATTTTGTTATTAAATATTTAAAGGGCAATTTCCTTGAGATGTCATTAGGCATATATCTTCCCTGTTCTAATATTAATTACTTTTTTGCAATGCTTTCTAATACATATGTATATAAGTACATATATTCCTTGTAAATGTATATTAGACAAATACAGTATGAGATGATAAACTCAAAAAATATTTAAAAGTTATATATCATAATTCTAAAGATTTTTTTGACAAAAATTAAGAATGGTTATCCTAATTTTATTTTTAATGAATAGATTCTTCTGCAAAACTTTTCAGGAAGGTATTTGTCCACACATCTACTCAGCTAGATATGGTATCAGCAGCATCCCAGGGAAATGGTTCTACGAAGGTCAAACGTTGTTATCAACAGTTTTTTGGAATTACACACAGCAGCATGTGTAAAGAACTTTACTCATCCGGCTGCATCACCAAAATCCCACCCTACCACCTGTGAGGATTCAAGATATGACATCAGTGCCTCTACTATGTTTCCTCCTCCCCCAGATCTACAGCTGGCATGCCAAAGGCAGGGTTTCTGAGTCTTGTGGATTATTTTGATCTTCCCGATTCTTCTGAGAAATCCTTCTCCTAGCAGAAGTTAAAAATGTAATCCAGAGGAAGGTGGTACACAATATTCCCTCTCTTCATTTAGCTCTCTGCTCCCTGAGCCTTGAGGGAAGTTATACAAACGTCTGGTTGTTGCATCAACTTCTAGCTGAGCATTGAGCCATCATATTACAAAACAAGCATTCGTTCCCACCTGTATGAATTAATAATCAGTTCTTCCCTAGAGAAAACAGGATTCCTTCCTCATCTTGTTTAGATGACAAGAGAAATCTGTGCGCATGAGCAGGAAAGTTTCGAAGACAGTTTGTTGAGCCTTTATAGCAGAAGAAGAACAAAAGCCTCTTCATTCATCATGGAGACTATGTAGTCTTCAACTATGTTATACAGTGCAGAATTGAGCTGCCTCCTTTGGACCAGGCCTGGTGACCAGAAAGTAATTGGTTAGTCAAATCCAAAGAGAAGATACTGCCATTTACAGTAAGAGAGCTAGACAGTTAAATCAATTCATTCAAACTTGAGATGAACTCTTGAAAGACCACTGAGTTTTACAATCAGCCGAATTTTAGTGTAAGGAATTGCTTTCACCTTCAGGGAGTATGTATTAAATCACAACAGCACAACGGAAATTGACAGTGAAAGAAATATTTATTGTAGATGAAGAACACATTATACAACTGAGCAGAGTGGGAATTAATATGTTTATCAGTCATTCTCTTTTTGTAAATATGATACCACTGGAAAAATGAAAGAATTCTTGTTGTGTGTGTATGTCCCATATAATTTCCATAAAAGAACACAAAGTTCCCATTAAGAACAATAAGTTTCTGAGTGATATAATTGAAGCAGTACATGAGTTAACGTTTTGCCTGAGACAACTAAGTGCCTGTAACCCATCTATGGACTTGTTCATCTCTTCTTTGAGTATATAGTGACAATTTTCTTCAGATTATTTCTCCTATATAAAGAAAAGGCTATAGCTAATAATCTTGTATCAGTGGATTATTTGGACATCAGATCACTATCCATTGTCTTCTACAAATATCAGTAAATTGAATAAGTATACTTTTTTTCTAAATGACCGAAAAGAGGAAATCTCTTCTATTCAGTAAGTTTTTGTGAGATTTGTAAAAACAATTTAATTTCTAGGGGAGTAAAAGAGAAAAACAACTGTAATTTTTTCATTTAGGAAAAAATATACCTTTTTTTTTTGACCTCTAGAATTTTCACGAACATAAGCAGGTGATGTAGTATCTGAACAGCTTCCTGTCCTAATCTATACATTTCATTTCATAAAATGAACACTAAAGAGCCATATGATATATATATATATATGATATATATATGATACATATATGTATATATATGTAATTATTATATATTGTATTTAGAACATGTATGTAAGACAGAAATATAAAAATTGGTCTTAATTTACCTCAGTAAGCCTTCATAAATTGGAAATTCTTGTATAGAAAAATTGTTTCCCTGGTAACTGCCAACAGTCATTCCAAATGATGAATGTGGAGTTACCACCACCCACTGACATATTTCAGGAAAGTCTGAGTTCTTATTCTTAAAACATGTTTGTGCAGAAATTGATGTTAAAAACTGTGAAAAACACACACAAAGTCTAAAAATGTCGCTACAATTTTGTACTTGGAGTTAATATTAGTCTACCTTAGTACATCAACTGTGAAAAAAAAAAGAGCTGTCTTAGATTAGTTAACAGCCTCAATAAAATTCTGACCTCCATCGACACATCTCCCTTTCGCTGTCAAGGATTTTCTTACAATGTAGAATACTTGCAAGTTGTATAGCAGGTATTGACAGATTGTATTACTACATCTTTCCATTTTTTTTCATTAATTTTGATCTGTGAGCTAATTTACTATATGATATAAAATAAAAGAGAAAATGTAAGAAGAAAATGAACTACACTTTTTAGATTCATTTTAGACAAGGGATCAAAACAAGATATTTAAGGTGAATTGAAGGAGTAAAGTCAATGTTTCATGTTGATTAAGACTCAGTAAGGACTGATTTAGAAGTTACTGTAATTACAATGCCATTATTCACCAATAGGAATGAAAGTTCATTATGGAGAAAATCTTAGGCTCCAGGCTTCCTCCAAGTTTTAAAATAATGGCTAGCATTCAATAAGATGCTTCCTTTCTGCAAAGGGCTTAATTTCTTCTGAAAAGAGAGCCTGTAGCTAAGGTTCAGTTTGGTTTTATATATACTGAAAGTAAATTTATTTTGATGAAATTAATAAATTTAGCCTGCAAGAAAATGTCAATGCACAAAAGTGAGAAACAACTTCTCTATTCCATAAATACCATTAGTAATTTAAGTTGTTGCTTCTGATTAAATTTTCAAGGATCTGAGAGGTCGAAAATATTCAATTAAGATAACATTAATGAAAGAGTTTCTTTTAAGCAGAGGATTAGAGATGACTACTTCATTTTCAAACAGGTTTGATTACAAAATTAACAATCAATTTTTAATGGTAACATTATTAGGCTTTGTTTTATTTGGAATATGAAGTTTTAGAACAAATACAGTCTTGCTTCATATGTTTCCTCCTCTGTGAAGACAAATTGAAAGTCGATTTAGATTTGTGGGTTTGTAAATTAAAATGATGAAGTAGATAGAGTTAAGAGGATTTCCTTTGAGAATGTTGCAGAAGCTTCATGAACAAGTGATTTCTACATCTTTTCAGTTAATCATCATGTTTTATAATTTATCAATAGACATTCAGGCACAGAGGAAAGAATATCTTCTTATGAGTTTTTAAAGAGAAATATGCACTGAGTTGATATAAATTATGCCACATGCAGAGCAATATTCATGCAGTCCTGTGGAAAATTATTCTGGTTGTACTTAAGGATTAAAACAATGCAGCGTAATTGTTGAATGTCTTCCTCTGAGGTATATCTGAGGACATAATTGAAAGAACGTTTCCTTCCACTTGTGAACATTGTTGAGCTGTTACTGACACATCTTATGGAATGTTAATAGGAAATAAAAAATAACTCATTAAGTTATTTATTTATTTATTTTACATTCTGATCTCAGCATCCCTTCCCTCCTCTCCTTCCTCTCCTCTCCCCTCCTTCTCTTGCACCCTACTTTCTTTTCTCACCAGAATAGGAGAGAGCTCCTGTAGATATCAATCAGTCTTGTCATACCAAGTTGCAGTAAGACTAGGCACATAACCAAGAACTGTTTATTCAGCATAAGATGTGATACACATTTACAAATCTTAGATCTTACATATTACAGTTAAAATGCCATAAAGTAAAGAAAATAATGTATCTGCCTTACATAAAGATGGCTAATTGCAAATATCATTAATGTTTGTCAAAGCAGATACTATGCTAGATAAGCATAAACTTTATATTTTTATAATAAAATGTAAAGATCAATGTTTACACTTAATATTGATAATAGGAAATAAAATGAATTAGCATCATTACTAATACATGCAATGATTTCATCTCTGGAAGGCAACTATACTGTGAGAAGAATCAATTCAGCCATAAATTGTCTGTTGTTTAAAAAAAGAACTTGATAAAATCAATAAAATAAGTCTCAGTATGTTTCATATTGTTAAGGAAAGTTGCAAAACAGCATTGGAGGTAGCACATATAGATAAGGAGAAAGAGTGTGGGAGAGAATTTAGAATATTGCTACGAAAGAAATGAGTACATGCCCAGTAGTAGTATAGCTGGGTCTTCAGGTAGAACTATTTCCATTTTTCTGAGGAACAACCAAATTGATTTCCAAAGTATTTTTACCAGCTTGCAGTTCTACCAGTAATGGAGAAGTGTTCCTTTTTCTCCACATCCTCAGCTTCATCTGCTGCCACCTGTGTTTCTGAACTTAGCCATTTTGATTGATGTGAGGTAGAATCTCAGAATTGGTTGGATTTGCTTTTCCCAGATGATGTTGAACATTTCTTTAAGTGTTCCCTGCCATTCAAGATCCTAAGTTGAGAATTCTTTGTTTGGCTCTGTACCCCACTTTTAAAATGGATTTTTTGGTTCTGTGGGGATTAACTTCTTGAGTTCCTTAAATATTCCAGATATTAGCCCTCTTTCGGATATAGGATTGGTAAAGATCTTTTTCCAGTCTTTGGGTTGCCATTTTGTTCTATTGACAATGTCCTTTGCCTTACAGAAGCTTTTCAATTTTACAAGGTCCTATTTGTCCATTTTTGATCTTAGGGAATGAGCCTTTGATGTTCTCTTCAGGAAAATTTCCCCTGTGCTGATGTGTTTGAGGCTCTTCTCCATTTTCTTTTCTATTAGTTTCAGTGTATCTGGTTTTATGTGGAGGTCTTTGATCCACTTGGACTTGAGCTTTGTACAAGGAGATAAGAATGGATCAATTTGCATTCTTCAACATACTGACTGCCAGTTGAGTCAGCACCATTTGTTGAAAATGCTGTCTTTTGTCCACTGGATGGTTTTGACTTCTTTGTCAAAGATCAAGTGACCATAGGTGTGCAGTTACATTTCTGAGACTTCAATTCTATTCCATTGATCCACCTGTCTGTCTCTGTACCAATACCATGTGAATTTATAGCTATTGCTCTATAGTACAGTTTGATGTCAGGGATGGTTATTCCCCCAGAAGTTCTTTTGTTGTTGAGAATAGATTTTGCTCTCCTTGGGTTTTTTTCTGTATGAAATTAAAAATTGTTCTGTCCATATCTTTGAAGATGAAAATTTCAACAAATCTGTATTAGTCACAGCAAATTTAGGAAAAAGGATGAAGAATTTTACCAACTTAGAAACATTCTGAGATTTAACTGAAGGCAACATTGCATGTCATATCATAAAGGATGACGCAATTCAAAATGGCTGGAGCTGATGATAAAGCAGAGATGCTGGCACGTACAGAGTCAATATTTTCAAAATCCTGAAGTTTATTTAGGACAGAAAAGCTGACTCATGTAGAATTCTGTACGTTAAAGATACTCTAACTCTCTAAGTATCTAAGCCTTCCTAATAACCCTTTGACTCATAGAAAAAGTATATATACATTTTAATTTCAAGTTAGCCATTTATGATTAAGCCACTTGTGTAAGATAAATGCTCACCAAGTGAGCATGAGTATTACTATTTTTTAATTTTCTAAAAACATTTTATTTTATAATATAAAATTACATCATTTCTGTTTTCCCTTTCCTTCTTCCCAACTGTCTCATGTAATCCTCTTGCTCTTTTAATCTATGGCCTTTATTTTCTTTGTTACTGCATAGAAAAACTAAGTATGCATAATATATAGAGTGAGATGAAGCAGTAGGTAGATGATAGATAGATGATAGCTGGAGATAGATAAACAACATGCTAAGGTTATTTTAAGCCTTATTATAGCTTAAGTTTTTATATTATTATTTGTATATATGTTTCATGTGTTAGGAGAATCACCTTTTGGTTTTGGATAGTTAACTCATGCACTATCTCTGTGAAAGATTATTTTTCCCACTCTCAACTTTCCTTTTGTATATTTCTTCACTCCAGGATTGGCACATCATAGATTTTCCCATTCACATTTGCATGTTTTCTTATGACAGCCTTTCTCAGACCATGTTTAGGTAGCAATGTAGTATATTTTATATATAGTTTGGTGTATGGGTATAGTTTGTAGCATTTCTAGGAAACTCAATCTTTTATTACTAGAAATTACTTTTATTACTAGGAATCTCCTTATCATTTTCTTTTTTATTGTTTATTTTATTCTACTACATTTCACATGCTATCCCCCTTCCCAGTTTCCTCTCCACCAACCTCTACCTTATCCTCTGCCTTTATGAGGGTGCTCCCCCACCTACTCATTCCTGCCTCAGTGCCCTAGCATTCCTCTACCTTGAGTAATTAAGCTTCTACAGGACCTAGGGGGTCCTGTTTCATTGATGCCAGATAAGTCAATCTCTGCTACATAAGCAGCTGTAGCCATGGGTACCCCCATGTATACTCTACGGTTGGTGGTTTAGTGTCTGGGAACTTTGGGAGTTCTGGTTGGTTGATATTATTGTTCTTTCTATGTGATTGCAAACGTCTTCAGTCCTTGCCCTATCTACTCTGTTGGGATCACTGTGCTCAGTCCGATATTTGGCTGTGTGCATCCTCATGTGTATTGCTCAGGCTCTGGCAGAGCTTTTTAGAGGACAGCTATACTGGGCTCTTGTCAGCAAGCAGTTCTTGGCATCAGCAATAGTGTCTTGGTTTGGTGTCTACGGATAAGATGGAACCCTAGGTGGGGCAGTCTCTGGATGGCTTTTCCGTATCATTTTCAAGAAGCTATTTACAGCAAAATAAAATCTCATTAAAAGAGAAGGAATGAAAAAATCCTTCAGTAAACTGACTGAGAATATGATTATAGAATTTGAGTCCCAATCTACAAAGCTAGGAACAGCAGTGCATGCCTGTTATCAGACACGGAGACAGAAATATGTTCACACTTGTTGGCCCCGAGGTTCAATGAGAGAGTCTTTCTCTAAAAGCAAATTTGAGATACATTGAGGAAGGTACTTGAGAATGACCACTGATCACCACATACATGTATTCATATGCATAGGTACATGCAAATAGACACACAATCTTGCTCATGAATGGGCACGTTAGTGCAGCTACAGCACACAGAGACACAGACACACAGATACAGCCAAATACACACACACACATTTATGCAGAAAGAAATGAAGTGTAGCTTTTATAGATGTATTGTACCATGAGCTATAGTGATAAAATATTGCTACTAAAAAGCCAGTATGACTTATAAAAATCAAGTTTATTAAACCTAATTTTAGATAGTATGAACCTCACATTTTTTTCATCAAAATTCCTTGCTCTTGTTTTATTGTGTGAGGTATAAATTAAAAAACGTAGCTACGATCATCTGAAATTATCTATTGCAGTAACTGGAGCACTCTGCAATAATATTTTAAAAAGCTATTATACCACACTTAATTTAATAAGCATTGCTTGTAACCTTCACTTCTTATTAGGGGCACAACATCATTATGTACAACCATCAAAAATAATCAATTACTTATTTTTTTTTAATTGCATACCTGTTCTTTACACAGAAAATAAGTTTTAATATCAGAGTAATACGTTGAATAAACACCCCATAAAAACACTCCAGGACTCCAAGCAATGGCAAGAATCTTTGCAAACTTTACTTAAGTTTACAGTTAGATTTTACCCTCTACTATATAAATAGCAGCCTTCTCCTTTGCACTACAAAACTGTCACATCTCATAAACTTGGCTGACTGAATTGAGTGGATGGGAAACCTCCAAGGAAACACACTGACTGCTGTAAGTGGGATCAGTGATTCAGAGAAGTTCACTCGTAAATACTTTTCCAAAGTTCCAGCTTTGTGTTGGTAGATTTCAGGATATGGGAAGGTGCTATTACTTTAGTTCCTGTCTCTATTTTAGTACTTACAGCTGTTCTGAGCTATTTCTCAATATACCCATAAAAAATAATAGTTTTTCTGGCCAAAGTCCAGTCCAAAGAAAACTTGTAACCACTCTAAATCCTCCGTGCACTTAAACATGGATAAAAACTTTCCATCTCTTTCTGCTAATACCTGCTGCTAAGTTGCCTAACTCCCTGACACTGGTGCAAGCTAGCAAGAGTGTTTAGCCACACAGTAACAGTGCACTTACAAAATCCCTCAAGGATTTGGACGAAATAGAAGGTCTGAGTAAAAGTGGAAAAGGGGGCAAGAAAAAATATAGAATCTGTGTGGATGCTTCCATACCTATGCAGGTGCAAAGCGCTAGGAAGCCAAGAAGAGCAGCAGAGTTTAGATGGTGGGTGTTAATTCAAGAAAACACATGGTAATGAGGGCATTTAAAGTCTGAGTTCACAAACTCAACTGAGATCAGGGTTAGCAACTCATTCAAGACTGCAAATAAGGCCAGGTGTAAGTAAATATTCATTGGTGGAACAGAAGAGCTTAGCTAACTTAACAAAGTTATAGTTATATTAACTGCATTTTTAACTTTTGCAAGCCTAAAAGAACAAACTTGCAGCTTATTGTGGCTCATAAGGCACCCATTTAGAACTTGCTTTAATTTCATTCTTTCTTTTTTCTTTATTTTCTTTCCTCTTCTTTTCTTTTTATGGCTCTATTAATTTTTGTCATCATTCCTCTTTATGAGTTGCCTAAATATCCACAGTGCCTCATGATTTAAGCCTCATGTGTCACATTTGTGGGTCATTCTTGCCTTCACAAAGAGCCTGGATAGTTTTATGCAACCTAGTGATATTCTGTGCTGTTGTGTGTACTGGTTCAGTTTGCAATATTATAGAGGCAAAGCTTTAAGACTTTTCAGTGGAAATCTGTTTTTGCATGTAGCACATGTCTTAAATGTGGCGTTTGTTTGTTTGTTTTTGACACAATCTCCAGGGTCCATGCTCTTTGTTCAAGTTCATTCCCTATTAAATGTTAAATCTAGTACTAAGTCACAATATCCACATGAACTCTACATTTCCTCCAAGTTCTGCCCAGAAGACCCCCACACTCCTAGCTTACCCAAATCCACCTTACCATAGACAAATTCAATAGAAAATACTTCTATACTGAAATTCATTAAGGGATGGTTGTTATTCCTCAGAAGTAAAGGCAATACAAATTTTATGATAGAAAAGCCTGAGAAAGAGGTAGTACCTATATTAGTATCTGGACCTCTGACAGATCATTCAGCTAGAGATTCTTCTTTATATACAAATGGCAAAAGCTCACAGAATATTTATTTCCTACTGGCAATATCAGATGAAAGAATCAATTATCATCACACACACATGCACACGCACATACATACACACATGAGAAAGACTTATTTGCACCTTTTCACCTTCTGAGTAAGAGAACAAGGCAAATATATATAAATTTTAAACAATGATGACTTAATAAAAGTATAATTTAAATTTCAGAGTCTCTTAAGGCATTGGGAGGGGGGAGGCAGAAGGGGTTTGTTCTTGTGTTTGTTTGTTTGTTTGTTTGTTTGTTTTGGAGGGGAAAATGGGAGAGGGAAAGTGTACATGTGAATGAAGAAAATACCTAATTAAAAAAAAAATTAAAAAAAAAATTTCAGCTTGTGGAAGATTTCAACATTATACTTCTAATAAATAAATTTAAAATTGAATATCAATAAGAAAAATTGTGTGACTTCATCTATTTATGTCAAGAGATGGATTCATTATTTCAATAGTTATCTGATGAAGGTGGAAATATAGCTAAGTAGGTCAAGATTTTCTTTTCAAGCATAAACGCTTTAGATCAATTATTAGAACTCAGTAAAAAATTGTTAGTGGTGCACACTTAGAATCAATTCACTAGGGATAGAAAGATAGGGGCTTATAAGCCAATTGCAGTTAGTCTAGAGTTTTGAGTTCTATATCAGGGAGAGAATCAATCTCAGTCTCTCTCTCTCTCTCTCTCTCTCTCTCTCTCTCTCTCTCTCTCTCTCTTCCCTCCCTCCCTCCCTCCCTCAACACACACACACACACACACACACACACAAACACACACACAGAACACACAAATGTTAATACATATGCATAACTTCTCAAAGAAAAAGAGGAGAGTAATATAATTAATACATTCATAAAATTTCCATAGAAATATAAACCTAATTCATGTTATGAATTATACATTTCATTAGGTCGGACAAAACCATAAAACTTAAAAATAAAATGTTATGTAAATAAATGTCATTTCTGATAAAGTGATCTAAGATGGAAATGACTTGACTGCCCATGTCTGTATGTCTGTAGAAATGTAAGATATTTTAAAGAAATAACCATGGAATTAATTTCGATTATCAATACTACAATGTGTTTCAAGTGAGTATAAGCCTTGCAAAGTATAGAATTTGCTTATTGATAATTTTGAAAACTTTAATGAAATAACTAAGGCACCTTAATCTCCAGGTTTTAAAGTTTCTCATAACAGAAGTTGACTCTGGTTGATAAAGGACAAAGGGTTATTGTTGGAAGGCATAGTGCTGAGAAATTTCCTCAGAAGAATGAGGAACCAGGTTGAGGGATCAAAGCCAGATCAACCCCCAACCAAACTGTGAATTGGTCAGAGGAAATGACTTCATGCTGTCTCTCAGCACCAGCTGTTATAGATGCTGTCATAGCGGCAGCTGCTATGGCACCAGCAGTGACCCTGGACCTTTCCTAGCCATGGCATCAATGCACCTGTCATGCAGGGGAATCAGATGTCACGATGCAGCTGTTGTCACCTGCTGTGGAATGATTCTGTGGGTCCATAGATTTTATGCTAATATTTTCTTTATCAAGTTTGTAAAAAGAAAAGTTTCAGTGCTTTACTTCTTTTTGTGTTTTATAAGAACTCAAAACCAGAGTACCTAGAATTTTATTTTAGAGTTGATTTAGTAGTTCTCCACACAGTACAACTTAATACATGCTATTTTTGCTTACTTTTAACTTTAAGAATAAATCCACACATATTACCATTTCTTTTTGTGGCTCTAAGTTCATCAAAAGAATATGATCTAGTTTTCAAATGCATAGGATCCTATAACTATTTATTATTGTGTTTCTACTGTTTTAGATGAAGTCATTTTTCTGGATGGGTATATAACTTCCACTTTATATATTTTACTTGAACTATTACATTTAACATAACCAATATCTTATAATTATTATACTGTGAAAGTCTGTTTGGCTTTCTAGATGGGCTACTGATATAGTCAATAAAAGTGTAGCTGATGAAATGTATAAATGTAGGCAATTCTAAAAATATTCTAAATACTATACAAAGTAAATAAAAGCATATGATAATATGATGCTATAAAAAATTGTGTTTTCATTTGGCGGTTTGAATGAGGTGGCCCCTATAAGCTCATTTATTTAAATGCTGCATCTCTAATTAGTGGAATTTGAAAAGATTAGGAGTTTAGGAGACATGATATGGTTAATGGAAGTGTGTCACTGCAAATGGGCTTGGAGGTTTCAAATACACCAGTGAGTCCTCATTACTTCTCTCTGTTTTGCTTCTTAATTGCCAAGGAGGTATAAGCTCTAAGCTACTGTTCCAGATCTATTGTTCCCGGTTTGGTCTTTGGTCTTCTCGCCACAAGCCCCCCAACTCCTCCCCCCTCCCTTTTGACTCTAAGAGGGTACTCCTCCACCCACCCACCCATTTCTGCCTGAGAGCTCTTACAAACCTCTACCCTGAAGCATCAATCCTCCATAGGACCAAGGGCTCCCCTCCCACTCATGAGATAAGGCCATCCTCTGCTACATATGCAGCTGGTGCCATGGACTCATCCATGTGTTCTCTTTGGTTGGTGGTTTAGTTCCTGGGATCTCTGGAGGGTCTGGTTGGTTAATATTGTTGTTCTTCTCATGGGGTTGCCATCACCTTCAGCTCCTTCAGTCCTTCTCTTCCTTCGGGATCCCCGGGCTCAGTCTGATAGTTGGTTTTGAGTATCTGTATTAGTCAAGTGCTGGCAGAGACTCTCAGAGGACTGCTATGCCAGACTTTTATATTACAACACAGAAAATGAAACTATTAGGGAGGTGGTCAAGGTTTAAATAGTAAACGTGATTGATAGAAATAAAGTGTTTTTGCAAATAATGAGAAAAATGTGTTCTAAGATAGTGATTTTTCATTTCTCAATTCAAATAATTAATTATAGGTATATTACCCCCAAACAATTCCTTATTCTCTCTAAAAACTAAAGTTAGGAGAAAACTGCAGAGATCTGCAAAACAGACCAGCATTACAGATCTATATTAACAAAAGCTATGTAATAGTATAGCAGGCAAGCTCAGCAGGAAGTCACTTGAACCACTTACCAGTCATCCCAGAAAACTGTTATCAGCTCATTGAGTATAATCATAAATCAACAGACTAGAGCCTTCCTAGAAATTTACTTTTAAGCCTATTTTAAGAAATTGGGGTAAGATATATCTGTAAAGAGTTAGGGAGAAATATAATCAAAGTATGTTTTATACATTTCTGAAATTTTCAAAGATTTAATAAATAAAAATATTTCTTAACATTCAGGAAACTAGCCTTTTAGATCCAGAGGTATCTCATATATTTTGAAGACAATTTACCTAATATACTCAAAGTTTATTAACTTTGAATTCTTTATTCAGGATAATAAATTTTTCTTTTATATATTGGGATCAGAGTACAGTATCAACAATTTCCATGTATAGTTTTGTATATCTGTAGCTATCTTATAAGGAACTTCAATGATGGAGTCATTGACTCTGTGTTCCAACTGCATTCTCAATATTTGCTTTATAAGAGTAAACATTTGTCTCTTAATGATTGTGTTTGTGTGTGTATGTGTGTGTGTGTGTGTGTGTGTGTGTGTGCTATGTTAGATTTGGTTGGTCAAGTACTCCAAAGAGACATTTGTAGGAAGAACATTTCCTTTCCTTGTCTGACTTCCATGTAGTTGTCCTATGCCCCTGCCCATGTCTCATAGGATGGGCATGACATCTACACTATCTATGTTAATTAGATCAATAGCGCCCTTTAAACCTTTGCCATGGCCTCCATGGTTTGGTCTTATATATGATGATATACAAGGCAAGGGCTTCATGTTATGAAAAAATAGCATGGGGATAGAAAGACTAGTTCTTAGCACAATCTTGCTGTTGTCTCCTATTTCCCTTGTATAGGTTTTGAAAATATTTTCTTTAGAACTTTCTACATTTGTGTATTTCAAGGATAATAATTATATTGGGTCAATGGGCCAATAAATGGAGTTTTTCATACATTTAAATATTTTAAAGCAACGTAATGTTCCGGGATGGTTTTACACGCGAACTTTTCCAGTCAACTTTTTTTTTTTTTTTTTTTTAAGAGCAACTGCAAATGACTTTACCCAGGAACAAAACCACAGGTGGAAGCAAGCTGTTCCCCAAGAGCCAGTTCTGTGGACGACTGTGTAGGTCTTAGAAGAGAAGAAGCTGCTAGCGCCATAAAACCAAAGCCCGGAAGTCTCAGAGTTTCTTCAGCACTGGATGTTTAAGGCTCAGGACACCTACAGAACCTGTCATTGATGTGGGCAGTCGTCTTTACCTTCTTTACTCCAATGTAGCTCTGTCTCAGCTGTCATGACCTCCTTCGGCTCCTGATAAGAGATTATCAGGGTGCAGTTGGCATGAGCAAAGATCAGTGCTGAATCATCCAGAGGAAGCTGCTGTCTGAGTCAGGAATGGAGAAGTTCTTGTAGTAGTAAGTTTTGTTGGTAGTTCTAGCAATGATGCAGCGTTCCTTCTGGGCCACAGACACGCTATACAAATCCTTAGGGTAAGGGAGATTTCGAATCTGCCACTGGAAACTTGTTTGTGTGTCCTTGCCCATGGAGATGTGATTGGCATGACTTTCCTTGAGGAGCTCAGATCCCAGGTTCCCAGCTCCTGGCCTAAGGCTTCCAGGGCATTTTTCACACGCCACTTCTTCACAAGGAGTTCACTGGTCTTCTCATCATATTCTTCCACCATTTCCTTCCCTTCTGGAAACAAATAGTACACCATCCTCTTCCCATCCTGTAGCAGAGCTGTCTTCTCGGCCAACCGTAAAATTTCCCATCATCTTCCCTCTGCCCAGCAACATGCCGGTCCACTCAGTCAACTTTTTTTAAATTATTATTAGATATTTTCTTTATTTACATGTCATATGATACCTCCTTTCTCAGTTTCCCCTCCGAAAAAAAGTAAAAATAAAATAAAACAACAAAACAAAAAACAACAACAACAAAAAACCCTGTTCCCTCCCCCTACCCCTGCTCACCAACCCACCCTCTCCCACTTCCTGACCCTGGCATTTTTGTACACTGGGGCATAGAACCAGTCATCAAGGACAGGAGGGGCCCTTGGCCCCTGCAAGAACTGGCAAGCAGTAATACTGCTGTACCCTTGGAGAATACTTGCTTCTCCCTGATGGTCTGGAGTGGAGACTTTAGTGAGCTATTTGCACGGAGCACGGGAGACAACAGAGGGGCCAAGGGTCCCTCCTGTCCTTGATGGCTGACTAGGCCATCCTCTGCTATACATATGTTGCCATGAGTCCCACCATGTGTACTCTTTGGTTGGTGGTTGAGTCCCTGGGAGCTCTGAAGGTACTAGTTAGTTCATATTGTTGTTTGTCCTAAGGGGCTGCAAACCCTTCAGTTCCTTGGGTCCTTTCTCTAATTCCTTCTTTTAAAATAAAGTTTCTCTAAAAATATTCTTGATGGCTTTTACCTGCTATTTAGGTATACAGCAGTGCCAATCTCCCTTTAACTCTGTCACAGAGTTGTAGATTAGGTCTGCCATACTAGTTTCAACCCCCTCCAGGAACATGTGGTTTTATTTGTGAATTCCCCAGGGGAAGATCATTAGGAGTTAACATGACTCTCTCTGTAGAAGAATTTATTTCAGTTCAAGCAATCAGCCTGCCCTTTTCAGATCCCATTTATGGGTCTAGACTTAAATTTCAGGGCTCTGATCTTGGCAAAACCCCTTCTGTTGCCTCTCCTGCTCCATGCAAATAGCTCATTAAAGTCTCCACTCCAGACCATCAGGGAGAAGCAAGGATTCTCTGAGGGTACAGTAGTATTACTGCTTGCCAATTCCTGCAGATTAACACTTTTTTTTTTCTTGAAGGCTTCAACCTTTAGGAATTAATTTCATTTTCTACTTCCCTATGTATAGATTAAAAGTACATTTGACATGGTTTATTCCTGATTTAAAATATATTTTTCCAGACTTAATTAATCCTAGTGCCCTGTTTACATTAAGTTTATTTGAGTATCTTTCTTTTTAGCATCTCAGTTTTATTTAATTTATTGTTTTGTACCTTTCTTTTAAAACACAAACATTACTGATGTAAACCTAGTTTTATACCTCGTATTTAAAAAATATGTTGCTTGAACCAATATACATATATTCAGGTGCTAGATTAAAAGCCAAGCGTTCGACTTACAGTGGTTGCGCACACCATTAATCCCAGCACTTGGGAGGCAGAGGCAGGCGGATTTCTGAGTTCAAGGCCAGCCTGGTCTACAGAGTGAGTTCCAGGACAGCCAAGGCTACACAGAGAGACCCTGTCTTGAAAAAACAAAAAACAAAAACCATAAAACAAAAAATAAAAAAATAAATAAAGCCACGTGTTTAATTTTACATGACTCATATTTATAGAGTTAGAAATCAATGACACATGTTAAGTACTTATTGAACAAAACTAAATATATAGCAATATTTGCTTATTTTCTTTTAAGGCATTATTGTGAATAATCAAAACAAAACAATGAATCCTTCATGATTTCTCATTGAATAAGTGAATTTGCACAATAAATAAAACTAAGAATGATGACTGAAGAAATTCTATATTTTTGTATGGTCTTCTATTATGGCATCTTCTGAGACCTGTCTTTGAAATCAAGGTAATATGAAATATATCATTAATTTATGAAATTGAATGAAGGAAAATTAGTCTACTGTATAATATTTCCAGCTCAACATACTCATTTTAATTTGGGCAAAAAGATGATATACTTTGATATAGCTAATAAGTTATTTTGAATAGAGAGATAACCTATTCATGGGTATGTTTTTTGTCTTTTATATTAGTTTCAATTATATTGTTTGACAATGTTATTGTTTTATATTGCGTTTGTCTTTAGTCTGGTTAAGTATTATACATTGTCATATGACCTTGTTATTTTTATGTTGAATATTTACTAATTGTCATTTATCATAGTGAACAGGAAAACTTGAATTCAAACTGTGATTACATTATCAACAATCAAACAGGACCCTGTCTGCAGACATCCTTCATAAGCAAATATGGTCCTGCTAACTTAATTATTCTATGTCATTTCTATACTTTGGATATAGAGCCTATTTAGATAACATTTTACAAACTTGTTGTTTGTTATGTTCTTTTTTTTTTAAAGATTTATTTATTATATGTAAATACACTGTAGCTGTCTTCAGACACTTTTTCTTCTCTCTTGGGCCCCACTCACTCACTGTAGCTGTCTTCAGACACACCAGAAGTGGGCATCAGATTTCATTACGGATGTTTGTGAGCCATCATGTGGTTGCTGGGATTTGAACTCACAAGCTTCTGAAAAGCAGTTGGCAGCGCTCTTAAACACTAAGCCATCTCTCCAGCCCTAAATGTGTGCATATGGGCCAAAGAAATGGTTTACCCATTAAAATGACTTGCCATAGTTTCAAAAGATCTGATATAGTTCCTAACATCTACATAGAGGCCTACAACTTCTCCTTCAGGGGACACAATGTATTTTCCCAGGAGAATCACACAAATAAAATCTATCATAAACACGAGAGAGAGAACAAATATCCTTTGCCTTTCTGTATACTGCTTGCTGTCCAAGAAATAGTATCTCCTGTTCACTCATTTACCTGAACAATTTATACTTTCAGTTGTCTTTATAGCTGAATAATTAATGTTTGCATGTACCACATTTTCATAGTTCATTCATGAATGCATGAAAATCCATAGAGTTTAAGGAGGTGCATTTGAAAATAGAACAGTTTGAATACAGGTTATTTGAGAAATAGGCCTGTATAAATTGACTATGGGATTGGAAGGCACAATAGAGAAAGGAGGGTACAGAGGAATGAGTAACAAAATATACATTACAAACATC
>JADRCD010214215.1:49187-59302 GCA_019843815.1 Montemys delectorum | reverse complement strand
AAAAAAAAAAAAAACAAAACCAACAACAATAACAACAACAAAACCCACTGGACTAGGAAAGTGACTCAGTAGGTAAGGTACTGAGTCCTTAGCTCCCTAACACTCACATAAATCCGTGTTTGCCTGCAACCCTAGTACTGAGAAAGCAAAGACAAAATAGATCCTGGCCTCACTGACCAGCCTTTCTAGATGAAAGGCAGATCTTCAGGTTCAGTGAAAAGATCTGCCTCAAAAAGCAAGGTGGTTTTGTGCACAGACCACAAGTGTAGCTACCACATCTAGTCAAAGAAGTGTCTCTTTACAGCAAATAAAGACCATCACTGAAAACCACAACTAGACCCAATACAAACCCCACAGAGCCCAGCACCAGCAATGCATGTGCAGCATAGCTCTGAGGACATGAACAGAATGCTCCATAAACAGGACCAACAATGGACCTTTTAAGGCAGAAGTGGGGGAAGTTCTGAGGGGTCCCACCCTTACATAAAGAACTACAGGCAACTAATGACTTCTGGACAAAGAATTGCCCTCTCCCAGGGATAAGTCCCTCATCAGTGTCCAGTGCAGAGTGGCCAGCCTTTAAGCCATATACATACCACAAACAAAAAAAAAAGGACTCAACAGGTTATATTTATATTTACTTGTGCATATGCAAGCATATACATGCACACACAAACATGTATGTTTATAACAATAATATTCAAAGAAAACAAAGCTATTAACTTAAAAGTAGAAAAGACATGAAGGTTTGAGGAAAGGTACCTGGGAATGGGTGAAGAAAGGAAATGGAAGGGGAAAGTAATCTAATTCTATATTACATAAAGATATATTAAAAATATAAAATAAATGAAAATTTCTAAAAATGGTCCATAATTTTAAGTCTTTCTATCCAAGTGATTCCATATAGACCTACCCAAAATTTACTATTGTTTCTTAATACAGAAATATGTAACTAAAGTGGCAACAGCCTAGATAATTACTCTTGGTTTCAAAACTTTGAAGAATAAAGTTAATATTTTAAAGAAGTAAGATGGAGAGGGACAGAAGACGACACCCCATGTTAACCCCTCACATACACAAAGAGAAAGAAAATTGGTTGTGGGGGGATAGGTGTGTAAATCAGGAGACGTGTGTGAATATCATGCTTCAAGTTCATGAATCAATTTCTAACACAACCAAAAAGGAAATTAGTATAACTATATTATATTAATAACAAAAATATTCATCACATTCTATTAGTGACAACCTATGCTTTTTCTATCTTGGTTTTTTTTTTTTGTTGTTTTTTCGAGACAGGGTTTCTCTGTGTAGCCCTGGCTGTCCTGGAACTCACTCTGTAGATCAGGCTGGCCTCGAACTTAGAAATCCACCTGCCTCTGCCTCCCAAGTGCTGGGATTAAAGGCGTGTGCCACCACCGCCCAGCTTGCTTTTTCTATCTTGTCTACAAAGTAGAAATTATAGCTGTGTTTCTTAATCTCCATGACATGTTAATGACATAATATTAATAACACTTTTAGAAGGATTTATTAACCTTTTTAGAAATAGATAAACTCTACAAATCTGGGATTCGTGGATTAAGAAAAGCCCTAGCTGGGGCTGGAGAATGGTTCAGTGGTTAAGAACACTGGCTGTTCTTCCAGTGGACCCAGGTTCAATTCCCAGCACCCACATGGCAGCTCAACAGTTGTATGCAACTCCAGTTCCAGAGGATCTGATACCCTCACAAAGATATATGTATAGTCAAAATACCAATACATATAAAATAAAAATAAATAAATCTTTAAAAAAAAAAAAAAAAAAAAAGCAGAGCTGGAGAGATGGCTCAGCAGTTAAGAGCACTAATTGCTCTTCCGAAGGTCTTGAGTTCAAATCCCAGCAAATACATGGTGGCTCACAATCATCTGTAATGAGATCTGATGCCCTCTTCTAGAGTGTCTGAAGACATCTACAGTGTACTTACATATAATAAGTAAATAAATCTTTGGGCCGGAGTGAGCGGGGCTGAACAGGACTGGAGCAAGTGGGGCAGGAGCGGTGCCAGAGAGAGAATAAAAAGTGTCTGAAGACAGCTACAGTGTACTTACATATCATAAATAAATAAATCTTTAAGAAAAAAAAAAGGTGATCTTGGGCAAATCCCAGAAGTCATCCTTTAACTCTGGACACACACACACCCCAGGCCCCCAATCTCTACTTTCAAAGTACTGAGATTGCAGGTGTGTACCACCATGTGTTTCAGTTGTAGGTTTTTGTTTGGTGGCTTGATTGTTTGATTGGTTGTTTCTTTCTCTTTTGGGGACAAGATTTTGCTTTTAATTGCATGCAAGCCTTCAATTATGTTGCCCAGGTTAGCTCAGCCTTCCAAATGCTGGGATTATAGATGTGTACTACTGTGCTTGGTTCAAGAAAAAGCTGTCTTCCAAAAAGCCAGGGGTAAACAACAGCATAGCTCAACTGGTAAAGGTGTTGCACCAAGTCTGATGACCTTAGTTCAATTCCTGGGCCACTGGCAGAAAGAAGTGATTCTGACAAGTCAATCTCTAACTTCCACGTGTATGCCATGGCACACTCACACCCATACACATATTATATGCACACACAAAATAAATATACTTTAAAGGGGAGGGAGGGGCACTAGCCAGACAGCTCATCTTGTAAGTTCATGGACCAGCTACTCTGGGGTACTTGAAATGGCAGGAACAAGCGAGACCCTTCCTCAAGAAGGTGGGAGAAGAGAACCAATTCCCAAAAGTTGTCCTCTGCCCCATGCACTCTATAGATCTGCAAACCCACATTCACACACACTCAATAGTAACAAAAAATAAGTAAAGGCCTGGAGACACAGCTTAGCAGTTGAGAGCACTTGCTACTCTTGCAAAAGTTCTAGGTTTGGTTTCTAGCATCCAGATGGCAGCTTACAACCGTAAATCCAGTTCCACAGGACCCAATGCCTTCTTCTGCCCTCACCCAGCAGCAGACGCACACGGCGAACATACACACTTTTTTAAAAGTAAAAAAAAAAAAAATTAAAATACAAGGGTTACGGGTATAATTCACTGGTAGAGCACATGCTTAGAAACTGAAAGACCAAGTTGGGGTTGGGGAGGTAGTGGCATATACTTTTTAAATTCTAGCACTTGGGAGGCAGAGACAGGCAGAGTTCCAGGTTGGCCTGGTCTACAGAATAAGTTCAAGAACAGGACAAGAAACCATGTCTCCTGACAAACAAAGAACATGAAAGGCCCTGGGTATAATCACCAGCAATACACATACACAAAATTTTTTGTCTGGGAATGGAATAAGAAGGGGGTGGTGTCACCCAGCCAAGAAATATGCCTTTAATCCCAGTATTTGGGAGGCAGATGCAGAGGCAGAGGGAGAGGCAGGTGGATATCTGATTTCTAAATCAGCCTGGTCTATATGTATGTGAGGCCTTATCTCAAAAAAAAAAAGAAAAGAAAAGAAAAGAAAAGAAAAGAACAAAAGAAAAAACCATCTTTCCAGATTGGGGGATACATATGCTCAGTGACAGATCATTTACCTAGTGCTAGGGATGACTTTCAGCACATTTGAAAAACAAACGAACAAAGAAACTTTTTTTTAAAAAAGAAAATACCGTTATTTATCCTGACATGGTAAGTGTAGCACTCAAGAGGCAAAAGGCAGGAGTCCAGTTCAAGGCCAGCTTGGACTACACAGTGAGTTCCTGGCAGCAGGGGCTATGTATGGAGACTTTCCTTTACAATGGACAGATAGTCATACTAGCCACTGATGTCTTGTTATGACATATATCTATAAATCTACCTCTCATGAGGCTGAGGCAGGACGACTGCATAGCAAGACTGCCTCAAAATAAATAAAGTAATAAAATAAGGTCTTTCAAAACTAGGAGTGCGGCTCTGGTAGCCTGTGATGAATGCAGAGAATGGATCAATCCCCAGCACCAAAATAGGAGTCCATACAAAAGACAGTTAAGTGACAGCTACTCCTTAAAGCTGTTCTGACTGAAATGTCTCATAATTTTGTATGTATGTCTAAGAAGAGAAGGACCTACTTTTCTATGTAATAATTATAAACAGTGCAAAGCCAATGTCCTATTCCAAAAAAACCAAAACCAAATCTTTAAATGAGATAATTCTTAATACTAAAATTCGAGTCAGAGAGTGAGAGACAGACAGACAGACAGACAGACAGAAATTCTGATCGATTGCTACCAGAACATTCAGTTCAGGAGACAAAAAGGTGACAGTGTTCTCAGTACCTTTTAGCACATGAGTTAGAAGGCAAGACAGCAAGACTGAAGGATAAAGTCTGGAGATTTAAATTTCAACATTTCTGTCCCACTGTCATCTGTCATCAAACATTCAGAGGACTGTCACCTTTCTGCCAAGGAAACTGGCACACAAGTGGTATAACAGAATCAACTCCGAGCTTAGAGTGACCCAAGTTAAAATGGGTGAAGCCCACTGAGGTCTAGTTGGGCTGAAAGGTGGCTACACAATGAAACCAACAAAACGGCTCCTGTGAGACCTGCAATGGCTATCTCCAGAGCCCCTCCAGAAGCGGTTAAGTCTGCCGCCTTACAGTGCCCCAAACTCCCATTTACAAAGCGCCCTATAGTTTTTCACTTACTCCCCTGCCTCCTTGGGAGGAAGGGATCGCAAACGGACCTTCTCTCTCGGTCCCCCGAATCTGGTGCTATGAATCGGGGCAAAGAGGCCTTGACTCCAGTCTGCAAAGAAAGAAATGATCCATACAGGCAACCGACCCACGCAGGCCCTCAATCCGGCCCAGAGGTCCGGGGGGCCCCGCAACGGCAAGGGACCAGAGCAACCCCGGCAAAGAGGGCGGCCAATCTCACCTGCCTCTTGTTCATCCGCCGCACATCATCTAGAAAGTCTAGAGACAGCATGATGAGATGGAGAGCGCGACAACTAGCAACCAAGAGGGCGCGATAGAGTCACCGAGAGGAACCGCTGCCACACGGGCCGGGCTCACAGTGGACAGAACCCCCTGACGCCTGCACTTCCGCTTCCGGGGCGGGAGCAGGCGAGGCCCCTCCCTTCTCTGCGGAGAATGAATGACTTGTGAGCCTCCTAGAACAGCCCAGGGCCTAGCCTGGTCAAAGGAGGGCCTAGCCTTCTCCGGCCGAGAACCCGCTGAAGGCGGCTTTCTGTGCTCAGCCCGCGCGGCTGCTCGCGAAAATAGTGACCCTAGGTTAGATAAGCACAGAGTGCGGAAGGCGGGCCCTCGGGCAGGTCCGGCCAATCGCAAGCTTAGTCTGCGCCAGCGCCAAGTCCGTGTCTTCCTGCGTGCTTCTGGGGCATGGGTGTGGCCCGGGACGTGTTGCCTAGCGGTTTGTTCTCAGGTAGAGCACGCTGCGGTTCGCTACCGGAAGCCGTGTCTTTTAAAGCATTGTATGCACTCACACGCACGCGCGCGCGCGCGAACACACACACACACACACACACACACACACACACTCCGTCTTTTAAAGCATTGTATGCACACACACACTTGCCAATTGATCACAAGATGCCATAGTGTCTTGAGGGCACTGGTGGTGCAGGTGGCCAGGAAGACCCGCCTCAATTTTGACCCTTACCAACAGTAATTTGCTTTGTCTCCTGACACTTGAATGTGAGTCATTTATTTGGCCCGCACATTTTCACAGGGGCGGGGATTAGAAGTGACATCATTGGGCCGGGCTTGGTGGCGCACGCCTTTAATCCTAGCACTTGGGAGGCAGAGGCAGACGGATTTCTGAGTTCGAGGCCAACCTGGTCACATCTAGAGTGTTCCAAGCTAGCCAGAGAAAATCAATGAGGTCAGTCTCCAAACAAAAACAAAAACAACTGAGTTCAAGGCCAGCCTGGTCTACAGAGTAAGTTCCAGGACAGCCAGGGCTATACAGAGAAACCCTGTCTCAAAAAACAAAACAAAACAAAACAAAACAAAAAAGCATTTTAAACAAGTGGGTGATGGGGGGGAAGGCAGGTGGATCTCTGTAAGTTTGAGGCCAGCCTGGTCTAAATAGTGGATTCCAGGACAGCCAGAGATTCATAATAGAGAGATGCTACTTTAAAAAAAAAAAAAAAAAAAAAAAAAAAAAGGCTTGGCCTAGTGGCATAGGTTTGTAATGCCAGTGCAGTGCTGGGAGGCAGAGACAGACAGATCCCTGAAGCTCACTGGCCAATCAACCTAGCCTGCTAACCAAGTTCCAGGTCGGTGAGAGTGACTTTAAGGGGGACTGGAAACATGGCACAGTGCTTAGGAACACTGGCTGTTCTTCTCGAGGACTCCAGTACAATTTCTAGCACCGTTTTGAGTAGTTCACCTGTAACTCCAGCTTCAAGGGATCTGGCGCCCTCTTCTGGACCCTATGGGCACCTGTACTCATATGCACATACTCATGCCCACACACACACTTCCATACAAACCATTTAGGTTGTTGCTAGAGCAGGTAGGACATGCCTGTGATCTCCGCAGGAAGTCCTACCTTGGAACTGTGAAGTCCACCTGGGTTTTTTGGGTTTTGGATTGTTTTGTGTTTAGTCCTGACTGACTTGGGATGTTCTCTGTAGGCCAGACTGGTTTCAAATTCACAGGAAGCCTCCAAGTTTAGCTTCCTGAGTGCTGGGATCACAATTGGCCAAATCACAATCTTTTTTTCAGATTATATTGGTGCTACAGTTTATATCAATAAATACCCAATAAAGAGAATGTAGTTGATGTAGGGTTGTTGTCAAGGCTCAAAACATGAACTCGATACCCAGGGTTCACATGGTGGAGGAAGAGAATTGTCTTCCCAAAATTGCCCTTTGACCTCCACATATTAACCATGCCACATATGCACTCACACACAATAAATACAGTAATTTTTAAAGAATGTAGTTAATGCGATGTGTTATTTCATGTACATTAAATGCTAAACTTAACATTTATTGGTACACTTACTACCAACTCACAGAAATGTGTAGCCCTGGCTGTCCTGGAACTCACTCTGTAGACCAGGCTGGCCTCAAACTCAGTTGTTTTTGTTTTTGTTTTGAGACTGACCTCATTGATTTTCTCTGGTTAGCTTGGAACTCTCTAGATGTGTAGACCAGGCTAGCCTTGAACTCATAGAGATCTGCCTGATTTTGTCTTTTAAGTACTAGGATTGAAGGTATGCCTTCAAGCACTGGGCTCTTTTAAAATTGTATTGATTGATTGATTGATTGACTGATCGATTGATTGATTGATTGGGGAGGAGCTTGTACATGCCACAGTGCCTGTGTATGAGTCTGAAGACAACTTTAAGGAGTCGATTCTCTATTTTCACCACACACAATCCCAGGAATTGAACTCTGGTTGTCAACCTTGGTGGCAAGTGTCTTAACCTGCTCAACTGTCTCTACAGTTCAAGTACGAACTTTTAAACTCAGTAAGAAAGTTAGAGTAAATCATTGACCAAGAGTCTAGCTTAAAGACGGCCGTTCGCTGATCGACAAGTCTGTTGTTTTCTGGTGAGCAGCTGAATAAAAACATGCTAACACGAAATATGGTAAACCTCTAGGAAGCAAATTTTATTAAACTGGTGAACTTGATGACATTTGGTCAAACAGCAGCCTAAGCTGGCTGTGGTGGAGTACAAACCTCCTTCCCACTGCTTAGGAAGCCAAAGCCAGAGGATCATTGGAACCCAGGAATTCCAGCTGAGCCTGGGTCCCACAGTGAGAAGGGGAGAATGGAAGAGGAGGAGAGTAAAGCTGATGAAACTCGAGTGTTTAAAAAGAAAAGAAAAAGAAGAAGGAGAAGAAGAAGGAGAAGGAGAAGGAGAAGGAGAAGGAGAAGGAGGAGAAGGAGAAGGAGAAGGAGAAGGAGAAGAAGAAGAAGAAGAAGAAGAAGAAGAAGAAGAAGAAGAAGAAGAATGCCTTTGATATGGCTCATTAGGTAAAAATACTTGCAGCCTAACAAACTGACCTCTGACCTCAGTCCCCAAGTTGTTCTCTGACCCTGTACAAGTGCTCTACGGCACCTACAGGAGTGCACATACAGGTACATGTGCACATAAAATAAACTAATGTAAAAAAATATGCTGGTAATTAGAACATTAGAATAGACTTGTTGTTGTTGTTGTTGTTGTTGTTGTTGTTGTTGTTTTTCAAGACAGAATTTCTGTGTGTAGCTCTAGCTGTCCTGAAATTAGCTTGCTCTCTGTAGACCAGGCTGGCCTCAAACTCGAAGAGCTTCCCCTGCCTCTGTCTACCAAGTGAGTGCTGGGATTCAAGGCGTGTGCCACCATTGCCCAGCTAGAACAGACTTTTCTAAGGCAGGAAAGTGTACAAATAGTGTTTCTTTGGGTTTTGTTTTGGTTTGTTTTGTTTTGGTTTGGTTTGGTTTTTTGAGACAGGGTTTCTCTGTATAGCCCTGGCTGTCCTGGAACTAACTCTGTGGACCAGGCTGGCCTCGAACTCAGAAACCCGCCTGCCTCTGCCTCCCAAGTGCTAGGATTAAAGGTGTGCACCACCACCACCCGGCCAAATGGTGTTTCTTAATGATTATTCCCAGGGTTCCTTCCGAACGATCAGAAAAGCTTTTTCGAAGCCATCCTTTAGATTTCACTTTTCAGAGCCAGACCAGTGACTGATCACATGTTCTTATCAAGAAACTTGTACGACCAGTAGCAAAGTTAATGATAAACATGCTTAACAAGAAAACAAAATAGTCTTTCTGGCAAAATTCCTTTACCAAAAGATACTGTTACACATTACCCAGAGACATGCCATAGAACAGAGGATCTCAACCTGTGGGTTGTGATCCCTTACATTATGATTCATTACAGTAGCAAAATTACAGTTATAAAGTAGCAATGAAAATAATCTTATGCTTAGGAGTCACCACACCATGAGGAATTGAATGATAGGGTCACAGACTTAGGGAGGTTGAGTACCACTGATAGAGAGTGTGTGTGTACCATAGCAGTTTCTTGAATTGCTATAGAAAGTTACCCACTGTGCTAGACAGGAAATTAGCCAGCATGCTAGACCTTTTTTCTTCATTTACATTTACCTGCTAAATTAAATATCTGTGTCTGCACAAATTGTCCTAAAAACTGAGCAACTCAAGGGGCTGGAGAGACAGTACTGACTGATCCTGCAGAGGACCTGTGTTTGCAACTTTGCACACACCCGGAAACTCACAACTCCCTGTAACTCCAGTTCCAGGGGATCTGATACCCTCTGGCCTCTGAAAACACCTGCACAAAGGTGGTGAACATTAGCTCACCTAGGCACACACATATACATAAACAAAATAATAAATGTTTTTAAAACCAACGGCTTAAAATAAAAAAACATTTTTTGGGGGATCTCAGATACTTGGAGTCAGTGTAGTTGGCCAGTTCCTGGCTGAAGGCCATTGATGAGTGATCCATTTCCAAGCTCTACTCGGATGACTGTGTCTAGTTTTCCGTTCTTGCTTTGTTGTTGGACTGAATAATCATTTCCTGATTGACTGTTTAACAAATCAGGCTCCCAGAGTTTCTCACCATGGGGATCTCTCCATAGGAGAGTTTGCAATAATATGAAGACAGATTTAAACTTTTGGTTTGCTTTGGCTTAGCTGAGGGTCTCATAGCTCAGGCCCACCTAACACCGTTCCGTGGAGTCCATGCTGATCTCAAATCCGTGATCCTCCTGCTGCTGCCTTCCTAGTGCTGGGCTTACCGCTGTATGCCTGGCCATGCCAAGCTTCTTTATTTCATTTGACAACCATCAGTGGTGTGGTGGGTAGAGTTTAGCTACAGTCCTAGTACTCAGGAGGCCCATGGAGGAAGAGGGAGGACAACAAGGCCAGCTTAGGCTCTGAGATTTCTGTCTCTAAGCAGTTAAATAATCTGTATATCAGGTGCTGGAAAGCTAATGATCTATTACCCAACTGGGTGACCTCCAAATGGATGATATTTAACCAACCAACAGTGATGCTCCAGTTTTACTGATCGATTATCTAATACCTGAGTTGACTTTTTATTTTATGGGATAAGGTTTTTGCTTGTAAGGATTCTTCAAGCCTCTTCTCCTTTCCCTCCTCCTCCTCCTCCTCCTCCTCCTCCTCCTCCTCCTCCTCCTCG